>CABFWB010000178.1:323839-354348 GCA_902151455.1 Timema bartmani
CCCCCCCCTTTATATATATACATACATTAGGGAGTACCTGCATACTCCTGGCACACCCCGTGTAAAACATGTATACTTTGTATTTTACCCCAAATATAATTATGGTCGTCTATATCCATAGTGACAATGGTAGCGTTTTTTTCCCTCCACGTCTTACTGCCCGTTCGGGTTGTACGCTAGTAACAATGTTGAGCGTTAGTGAAACGTATTCAGCAATATTAGACCCGCCTCGGTGGCGTGGTTAGCTAACGCGCTAGTCATATTAAGCTCAACTGCCGAGGATGGGAAGATCAAGGTTCGAATCTCGGTCGGGTGAAATTGGGGTGGTTTTTCCTAAATAGTTTTCCACTCTCCATCCACGCATGTGCGGGTTCACTTCCTCTAAATTCAACCTTCCCAATTCTTAATCCATTATCGTAATTATTACTTAAGCGTATAAACCTAACGGGTAGTAAGACACGGTGCTAAATAATAATAATAATAAAAGAAAAATTAGATGCAATCAGGTGATTGATATTTACTCATTTTCGAACAAATTATATTCGCATAAGAGTAAATGGCGTAGAAACCTAATTTTTATAACTTAAGGAACTACAAGTTTTTGTACGTATTTGTGTATCCCCTAAGGGTTCATCAAATTCAAGGAGGGTCCCGCCCCAACCCCACCCCATTTCTACGTCCTTGCAGTTATGGAATGTCATATATTTATAAAAAATTGAGTCAAGTTTCACCCATATTTTTACTTGTGAAGTGACTTTAATATTATTGGTTTATAGATTATAAAAAAATAATGTTTGTATCGTAATATTTCAAGTTAAGGTCAGGTAAAATTTAAAAAATGGTAATCAAATATGTTATCAATGAGCTTGTATGCAATGTTGGATGAATGCATTTTTATATAGAAAGCGTATAACTCGAACGGGCAGTAAGACGCGGTGCTAAATAAATAAAAAAATAATAAATAAGGGAAGCTCTATTTTGTAATTAAGTCTCTCACCATAAATTATGTTAGTTAATAGTTTTTATTATTGGATGAATAAAATAGGTGGTAAAAATTAGAACTTCTCACACCCCACTTTCACCTCCTCTTTTACATGCTTCGCGTGATGAGTAAAGCAACGAGAAAATGCACTCACATTTGCGTGGAGAGATTAGAAAAATATATCTGAAGAAAATCACCCTCAAAACACACGAGCCGGGATTCGAACCCCAACCTCTTCGTCACTGGCAAACTAGACAAGACGAGACCAACTCCTTTGTTCACGTGTATGCCACGATAAGATAAATACATTTTAATTATTTTAAATATTTAATTTGTATTTGCATATTATGATAAAATTTTCGTGGTATTATTTTTGTAACCGGACTATACGGACTGTCCCTGCAAACTGGCACAATCGATCAAGTGGAGACAGCACACAGATATTGAAAATTCCCTTCTCTTTCTTGCTCGGCCTGGAAGAAAATATTTTTTTCCCCCCTATTTTTTGTATTTTTTTTTTTACATGAACACATGTGCAGAACTATTCTGTTTCTTTTGATATGTAATCAGATATTTTTCCTTCCACTGGATCGGAAAAGTTTCATTACTGCAAAAGGTTGAATGTCATAACGTAACGATTTTACATCACTCAACCAAATGCGATACATCCTTTACACGAAGGATCATCATTATTGTTATTATTATTATTACAATCTGGCAATACTAATAGGATGGATCACATCGTTGGGCACACGGATTAAACATCAAGTTAATCTGGTTTGCCGGTGACAAGGAGGTTGGGGTATGGATCCAGTCCAGCAGTAATTAAGGTATTTTTCATTTTACAAATAGTTTACCAATTGTCTACCTCAAAAATGCGGGTACCTTTCCTCTAAATTTTACCTTACTTATGCCAACCCTATTAACTTTTTAGTTTATTTCTTGCCAGGTTAAACACACATGCGGGTACCTTTCCTCTAAATCCTACCTTCCTCATGCCAACACCATTTGATTTTTAATTTATTTCTTACAAGGTTACACATACATGTACTAATTATGCTAGTGAATTAGGAATAAGGAAGGTTGAATTTAGAGAAATTGTACCCGAATTTGCGCTGAGAGAGATAAAGAAAAACAATTTAGGAAAAACAACCTCAGTACACCCAACCGTGATTGGAACCCCGATCTTCCTGTCGTTGGCAGTCCAGTCTATTGCAAGAGCAACTCCTTAGACAATGCGGCCACTGAAGCGGGTGCCTGCACTAATGAAGTATGGATGTAGAAGGTAGAATATATAGGAAATGTACCGGAATTTGCGCGATGGGATGATGTAAAAATCATCCAAGGAAAAACACCCTTAGTAATTATTTTTGTCACCACGTCTTACTACCCGTTCGGGGGTACACGCATATTAACTAATTACGCCAATGCGCTAGGGATGAGGAAGTGTATAAGTATTTGCGTGGAGGGAAAGTGGAAAACCATTTAGGGAAAGAAAACCACACCCGACCGGGATTCTAGCCCCGATCTCCGTGTCATTGGTAGTCCCAGTCTATCACTAGAGTGACACGTTAGACAATTTGACCACCATAAGCGGGTTCTCAAGGGAAATGCTAGAAACCCCGGCCACCCTCTTAACTCTCCTGCACCGTCAAAAACATGAATATATATAACGAACTGCTCTCAATTTCCAGCGCTCAACACCGCCCCTGTTTACACTTATTTTACCGCTCATCAAGACATTTAGTGGTCATAACTCACGCAGAGGTGTATGTACTACACGACCACGTCTAAGTTAAACTTGCCTCGAGACAGTTAACGGCAGGTTTAATGGAGGGTGTTTCAGGGGGCATTACTTCTTCCAACATGGTTACAATCTTCATTAAGAAGTTAGCGATCAAGTCGAGGAAACGAAACGTTGAGGAGAGGAGGGAGGGGGGGGGGTTGAGGGGTGGCGGCGATTGAGTTGTTACTAAAATACTGATTTATATCATCATGAACATCACGCCACACAACTGTTCACAGTTAATGGGTCTAGTTTAATAGGTCAGTCATTCTAGAACTATTGTCTATATCAGTGGTATTCAACTTCGCGTACCCCCAGAAATAATTTCTCTTCAACTTTGTAACTCTAAAGTTGTGAGGATTAATGCAAGCTATTCAGGATGATTCACTCGCTAGAGGCCCCAAACCTTGGTCAATATAATCTTTATTTATTGTTTGTTAGTTTATCGTCAGTTGAATGATTTACAAACCCGGGTAGACTTCTGTTGTAACGGTCAGTTAAAAAAAAAACCACTATGCTTATGCGTATGCGTATGCGCTATGCGTTATGCGTACTTAATAAGCAAAGGTCACCGTAGCTCGAATGATTTGACAAATGTTTGGAATCTCTAGCGAGTGAATCAACCTATACATCTTCTATAATCTAGACCTAGAATAAATTACATACAAAATAAGGAATATTCTTTCAGTTGAAAAATGGCTTCTGGACACAGGAAGCGATTCCGGGACCTTTGGCTTAGTATGCCAATGTTCTAACCACTGAGATATCCAGAAGTTATCTCATTCCATGGGTTGTTCTTCACCCATATGTTAAGGCAGAGTCTGTGATGGACGTACTGAAATCGTTGGCTACAAATGTGTGCTCAATTAAGATCACGAGCCATCAGATAACGCAGCCACCGTCGACTCAATAGTTGGCTTTTTGCCGCCAATAGTACAACTACAATTGAACGAAAGCGCATATTATCATACTGGATTTAAATAATAAGTTTTAAATGAGAAATATATGTGTGCATATTATAATCATCATCATCATCACACCCACTTCGGTGGCCGCGTGGTCTAAAGCGCTACTCTCACAGTAGGCTAGACTGCCGATGACGGGGAGATCAAGGTTCGAATCTCAATCAGATGTACTGAGGAGGGTTTTTCCAAAATGGTTTTTCACTCTCCCTCCACGCAAATTTGGGTACACTTCCTTTGATATAAGCTTCATAAACCCTAAAACCAATAGCGTAATTAGTACTAAGCATATAACTCGAACGGGTAGTAGGACGCGGTGCTAAAGAAAGAAGAAAGAATTCCCCATCACCAAGTGTTTCCAGCATGTGACCGGGTCAGTAAAGTAAAATGCCTTCATCTTCCTCTTTCCTTACACCATTCTTCCTCCTTTAATTGTTTCCATTCTTTTCCTCTTACTTGCACACTTTCTTTTCTCTGCTCCTTCCATCTCTTTCTTGCTTACCATTGCGGCCTTTTCCCAGCATACTTCATCTCCATCCCTCTGTTTATATACATACACAATACTATTTTTAAATGTTACGTATCCCCTCTTTACGTACCCCAGGCTGAATACCACTGGCCTAGAGAATGTAGATTGGGATCTAGAGATGTGTAGTTCACCAACTACTGAATTATATAAATGAAGCGCTCATTCCAGTGAGCTAGATAACGTGAACCATGTCCACACTGCACAAGGAAAGGCCCGACCGTGACCTCTAGGAGAGTGGTAGGGGGTATTTCCGCTCTACCTAGCATGACCCCCTCCCTCGACTCCTGAGGCCTCCACTGTTCTCGACCGGACAATATCTGCCGGCGTCAACGAGAGGCACACATTCCACGAGATGTGTGTTTTTTTTTTTACCAACTGTTACATATCGCATTAAAATTACTATCAAAACCTATTTAAAGTTAAATTTACAGTCCAATTTTCTTAAGAAGAGCCTTTAAAAAATTACAAACCTGTCTTTTTAGCGGCCAATTTTTTTAAAGATTGACTGATTGTTTTAGGGCTATCTAGTAGCATCTAGAACCGCAAATAGGGGTAGTTTCTTGTATTTATGATTGTAAAGAAGGGTAGATGCTGACATATTTAATCCCAAAAAAGAGAAGTTTCTGGCATTTAAAATCGCCAATAAGGGTAGTTGCTGGCAACTATAATCTCAAAGAAGGGTGGTTTTCTATCATCCAGAATCCCAAATAAGGGTAATTTCTTGCATCTATAATCTCAAAGAAGTATAGTTTCTGGCATTTATAATCGCAAAGAAGGGTAGTTTTAGACATTTAGAATTGCAAGAAGGGTAGCTTTTGGCTTATAGAATCGCAAAGAAGGATAGTTTCTGTCATATAGAATTACAAGTAAAGTCAGTTTATGGCATCTAGAATCACAAATAAGTGTCATTTCTGCTATCTATAATCTCAAAGAAGGGTAGTTTCTGACATCTTGAATCTCAAAGAAGGGTAGTTTTTAACATCTAGAATTACAAAGAAGGGTAGGTTGTGGAATGTAGAATTGCAAAGAAGTTTAGATTCTGGAATCTAGAATCGCAAATAATTGTGGTTGAGTCTTGCGACCCGACCATACCACAGGAGATCATGCCTCTCATCTCAACACTCGAGGATATTTGTGTCTCCTGCTGGATTCCACGCCCTCAAGCTTTCTCATGTTAATCTCAGGTCCGACCACAGACAGACGATCAAGTTGGCCCGAGGAAGTCAATAAGGAAAGGGAAGGCCTCTGATCGTACTTTAGTGTAATTCTAGAAACCCCCTGAACCTGATGAATAATGGGCCAAACCCCTGCCAACCACTAGGGCTAAGTGAAACGCCTTATTCCTCTGAAGTTTAGTCATTTTGTAAGAGTTACTTCTGTAAGAAAAAAAAAAGTCCCTTGTAGGACTATTCTGCTCGGCAAATGGTAGAAATTTTAAGTCAATCGCGCGATGAAACTACGTCGTCATTAAAAGTCGATGAGTCTGCTAACCTCACAAATATATCAAGTAATTACAAATAATGTTTCGCGTGTGGCCAAAATAACTTTGATTGGTCAAAATAGGTAATGGTATATGAAAAAATCAAAGAGTTATACTGTTAATTTTTTTTTACATGTGTAAGGTACATGAATAACAGCCTAGTCAACTAACTAACCTTTCTATTAATCATCTTTCTAATGTCACATTTTAAACATTACAGAAAATGTCTTCCTTGTCAACTTGTTTTCAAACTATTTAAAAGTATATTTAATTATTCAATTGATAAGTTCATTATTGATGACATCCCAATTTACCTATTTCTTTTGATAAGTCATTCCTTTCATATAACATATAATTTTGATTTCAAAGTTATTCAAATTTTTTAATAGTCTTTAACGTTTTTATTGTATTAATAACGCCAATCTAGTCAATTGCCAATTTCCACTATTCATTTTGCTTATCATCTAATCCTATACAACCTGCTATCCTTTCCTTGTTTTCTGATAATTTATAATTTCAGAACTTTATTATTGTAACGATCTCACTGATGATTTTTTAGAAATGTTATTGTACCTGTTTTAATTGACTTAATTCATGATAAATTAGGTTTTTCCTTAAATAAATTATCTTCATGTCTTGTTTCTTATTTCATCTGGTTTTAATTGACCAAAGAAGTATATCAATCAATTTTAAGTGATTGTAACATCCAAGTACATTCCTTATATTATAAATTCATATTTTTCCTTACTACAACTATAGTGAATATTACTGAAACTATACTAAAGGGTTTAACACTCTTCCTCCACGCAAATGCGCATACAATTCCTCTAAATTTAACCTTTCTCATACCTGATTCTGTGGCCGCATGATCTAAGGCGTCACTCTCGTGTTAGACTAGACTGCCGAAGACAGGGAGATCGGGGTTAGAATCCCGGTCGGGTGTACTGAGGGTGGTTTTTCCAAAATGGTGTTCCACTCCTTTCACGCAAACGCGGGTTCCCTTCCTCTAAATTCAACCTTCCTCATCCTTACCCTATGAGGGTAATTAATAGGCCTACATATATATGCTCATAGCCTGAATGGTAAGTGAGACACGGCGCTAAAAATAAATATATATATATATGTTATTTTATATGTATAGATAATATACAGATCAAGAGTAACATCTGTTGGTCATATGACTTGACGTATGAACGCGTTAAAGTAGAAATAAATATTTTACTAGCTGTCATATAAGACCCTTCTTAAGAGAAATGGACCGTACCTTGATGAATGTTTAAACCCATTTAATATCCTCCGGTTCCAACTCTCTTTACGAGTGCAATTTGGAACCCTTTGTATGCATATTTAAATTTCGATTCAAGTCTTTATGGCGCATCTGAGTCGCAACTGTTTTCCCCCCGACAACGGCAGCAAGAACAAGCAGGGCCACGGCGGTAGAAGGGGTGGGGGGAGGGAACAACCCTCGTAGACCAATAACCGGAACATCCCGGCCCACAGAGGAAAAACGGGCTTGCAAACAAACTGCTTCAGTTCACACTCCTAGAGCATCGGGTTCGATACTTTACAACTTCCGTTTGTCAGCGGCAGAGTTATGTTCCAAGAGTCCCGGAAGAGAAGGCGAGTTGAGTTTAATGTTTTTTATTCAACTTTTTGCAGTTATTGCGGTAAAGATGAAGCTATTACACTCTAGCCCGAATGGTTTTGAAATGACGTTACATCAAATACGCCGGGGAGAAAACGGCATTTTTTTGAATTTTTTTTTAAGCACCACGTCCTACTACCCAGTTGAGTTATATGCTTATGTACTAATTACGCTAATGAGTTAGGATGAAGAAGTGTACCCGCATTTGCGTGGAGAGAGTGGAACACCTTTTAGGAAAAACAACCCTCAGTACACCCGACCGGGATTGAACCCCGATCTCCCCGTCATCGGCAGTCTAGTCTATTACGAGCGTAGAGCCTTGGGGCCGTTTCACATTGGTGTTTCCTTGTCGCCCGTTTCTACTAACGCGCGTCAAGTCTACCCCGCGTTTTGATTAATGAGTCTTTTCACGCAAACGATTTCTATCGCGCGGTTTGTCGACGTATGGAGTGAAAATCACCAACTAAAAAAAATAAAAAAATAAAATTATAAGCTCCAGCACAGCGCATTCAGTAGTTTGCTAGTGTGTCCACCCAATGGAGGTGAAGAGAAAACAAGCAATCGTAGCGTAATATTACACCGAAGGATACAACAAAGAAAAAACAAAGCTGTGTTTGGGTTCACCCACTAAACAGTATGCGATTGTCTGAGGGTGCGTTTAACCTTATACTTATGAAACATCCACCTAAATTGTTACGTCACACAAAACTAGGCGAGTATTAATTTCACAAATCAAAGTCTTGAGGGCCAGTTTCATAGTCAGATTTAGTACTCCTCAAGTGCGAGTCGATACTAAATACAAGACGTCACCTACCTGAAAATGAATGGAATGGGCCAGTTTAATATGCGAAACTGGCCCATTCCATTTTGGTCTAGGTAGGTGTCGTCCTGTATTTAGTATCGACTCGCACTTTAGGCGTACTAAATCTGACTATGAAACTGGCCCCTTGGTATCAATTTTCCCGGCTTCGTCCTCAGACATGACATTGCACCAAGAGAGCAAAATTACAACTAAAAAAACGCGCGCTGAACAACCGTCCATGTGAAAAGTATCTTTATCTTTCTTTGATGTTGAGCAATGCCGCCACCGCCAACCGCTGAGAAAACGTCGAGTAAGGAACGTTGGAATCAAGCCGTCGCGCGTTGACCGTGTGAAATGACTCACTTGGACCCATGTATTCTGATCAAACGCGCGGGTAGACCTGGTGTGGACGGTAGGAGACACGCGCGACTAGGAAAAGCTCATGTGACACGACACTAAGACCATGCGGCCACCGAAGCAGGTGCCTAAAAACGGCGTTGTTGAAAAGCGTAAGTGAAAAATCTACTCTCTGGATTCTAAACTGAAAGGGGTGTAGGAAGACTGGGCAATGTTTTTGACCCCAGGCTAGGCCTACAATCAAGGTTTTCCCCCATCAAGGTAGATTGGGAACTTACACTTGGAATCACGATTTTCCTCCCCCCAAAGTATATATATTGGTCAATGGCTGCTGAAGTGACTATAACACGACCATATTACTCGTGAAACCGGCATTGTGGTATAGTGGTCAGTACACCTGGCTACGAACCTAGGGGTCCTTGATTCTACTCCCGGCTGGGTGCAACGGGTATTTTCCCTGGAAGGGGAATAATCCTAACGTTCACCAGAGTTTGATTAATTAGTCTTAAGTTAGGTTTAAGATCACTCCTGACCCCACACCTTCATAACAACTATAATCACATCATCTCATTGCGGGTATGTGTAGAAAACCTCCATTGGTGTTCCCTGTGCAACGTTCTCTGCCACCATAGTGGCTAAAAAAGTCTACACACACACAGGTGAACAACGAACTAGCTCCTATATATCTCCCGGTAAAATATTAATTACGCTAAAAAAAGACTCATGGATAGTTACAAATTTATATATATACTATCTTTTACCCGTCGCGGCTTCTTCCGCAATAATTGATAACATCTTTTAATTTTTAACTAAACTGTTTTGGTCATAAATTAAACTTTTTTTTTTCAAATATCTATGAGTTTTTCTCAGCTCTAGCTGAAAATAATATTTCCGTATTATGTTAGCTTTACTTTAACATTTTAATTATAATCACATTCATATTTACTCGTAAAATTAAAATAACAATATATCTCTTATCTCTTACATACGAAAAGTTTAAACATTAGTATTGTAAAATTAATGTAAAATCAAAGGTTGGGAATAGTCCTATGTGTTATTCCAGGACATACTCTACCTACGTACCAAGTTTTATTCGAATCCATCGAGCAGTTTTGGCGTGATTGAGTAACAAACATCCAAACACACAAACTTTCGCATTTATAATATTAGTAAGATTATATTTATTTATTTATGTTTACAATCTGTGTGAGTCTGATATAAAATGAGACCTACTTGTTGTAAAATTAAATATTTTAAAACGAAATACCAAAGTGGTCTAACGCGCTACTCTAGCATTGGACTAGACTGTCAATGACGGGGAGATCAAGTTTCGAATCTTGGTCAGGTGTATGGAAGGTGGTTTTTCCAAATTGGTTTTCCACTCTTCCTCCACGTAAATGCGGGTGAACTTCCTAAAAATATAACCTCCCTAATCCCTAAAATGATTAGCTTAATTAGTACATAAGCGTATAACCTGAACGGGTAGTAAGACGCGGTGCTATAACAAAATCATGAAACAATTTTTTAAAAGCCTATAAATGCTTCTCTGGCCCCGCCTTTGAACGACGCAAAGTTTCTCGGTTATTTTCGTGACGTTTTGTTACGAGACTGAATCAATCATCTTCACATCACCGTAGTCTCAAGACACCTTCATTTCCCTACCTCTGGAGTGAGTCACCCAGGAAGCGCCACGCCCTGCCTTCATTGTCCGTACAGGATGACCAAGAAATATTATTTTTACTATTTAAATAACGATAGTATTTTGATAAGAGCCGAATGTACAAATATTATAATGGTAGGAAAACAGATTCCCGATAAGTGTTGTCCTATATTTAGTATGGAGCCATACTTGGGGCGTACTAATTCTGACTATAAAACTGGCACTGTTTCTCCAAATAATTAGTCTTCCATAAGTAGATTTCTTAGGGAAGTAACCAACATCAGTGGTTGCATGGTCTAAGGCATCACTCTCGTGTTAGACTGGATTGCTGAAGATGGGGAGATCGGGGTTCGAATACATGTTTGGGTGTAAGTTTACCGAATGTTTTTTCCCCCCCGATATAGTTTATCACTCTCCCTCCCAAGCATATTCGGGTACGGGTACATTTACTCTAAAATTCAACCTTCCTCAAGATTATTGCAATAAAGTTATTAATTAATGGGTACTAAGATGTGGCGGAAAATTAAACCACTCTGGATGAGGGCTTATTTTTACGGAAAACCCTCGTTTTTAGGGCGCCACCAGACCATTGGTGGGAGGAGAGGGGGGTCTGGCTCGCTCTTGCACTCCACCCCTTAGGATACGCTACTGGTAATGGTTTTCGCCTTCTATGTCCTGAAAATCAAGACTCAAGTTTGTCGACTACAAAGTCTGGTTCAAGTTGTGTGGAGTTTATCCCGTCTCAGAGCAGATCCCGACCAAATCTGTCTTGACAGAAGGGGGGGCATCTAATACGAGCAACAACAGTTGCTAAACAATGTTGTCGAGTTGTTGTATAGTTGTATAGTGGCAGACAGTTGCGAGATGTAGGTTGGTACAGAACCAGACATATTCAACTGCTCTTGTCAACTTCAATATTGAGAGAACATTCAGACGGCACAAGCTGCGATGCTGGGGCGGGGATGGAAGGGCTTTCAGGAACTCAAATAGAGCCTTATAAATGTAGTTTTGATAATAATCCTAATCAGAGCTCGGATTTTTATATGTCACCTTTTTTTTTGTTCGTCACATACAATGCTAATAAGTATATAAACTCTGTTCATGAACCCCTTGTTGTAAAAATGTATATTGTGTAGGTCATTCTTGGTTATTTTGGGATTTAAGATAATATTTTCGTAGTTTGAGTCATTTTTAGGCATTTTTAAGGGATTTTTGAGTCATTTTAAGATATTAATGTTGAATAAGTATTTTTTTAAATACTATCGATGTTTTATAAATGCATGAATGCTCAAATATAAATATTTTCCATGCACAACTACCGGAATGATAAAATAATGGTCAATGAACTTTGTATCTTGTTTGTTTGTCTGGTTGTAAAAAAAATACACATTCCTGGTGAAAGACTGCGACTAGGCTGGAGAGGATTGCTTTGGGAGGGGAGGAGGTAGCTAGTAGTTCTGAACCAGATATTTGTAAATATTATATTATATTTAGTAGATTGCAATAGTTTAGTTGTTAAAGGCTTTTATTGCATTTGTAAAGTGAGTGTTTGATTTAGTCGTGTGCATTTATTAAAAAAAATTGTTCATATTCTTAGGTCATTTTTTTGAAAATTTGAAGTAATTATTTTAGAATTCTTAGATCATTTTATGTTTTCTATTTTTTTAATTTTTTTAATAAATTTTGGTCATCAAAATCTGTGCCCTGATCATAATAGTTGCAATAGTTGATTCTAAACGAGTCGTACTCGTACTTAGGCAAAGAATCGACCAAGTCATATTTATTTATTGTGAAAGTCACCGGGTTTGTAGTAGCCCAAAGTAAGTTCAGATTTTTTGTCGTTTCTGTGCAAATCTACAGATCTAGAGCTACTTTTTATTACATATTTATTCAATAATTCCTAAGTTGTGCCCAAATTATTAAACACAATTATTATTCATCTTCTTTAGTGGCCGAATGGTCTAAGGTGTGGATGTACAAACTTACTTTCAAAAGGGCAAAGTTAAAAAAAAAGCAGGCAAAAATTTGTATTCATTAATTTTTCTCAAATTGCATTTGAAAAATTTACAAATACTAATATACTGACTTGAATAAGTTTAAATACATTGAGAAGATAAAACAATCATAAATACCTTAGTGGTTTGGTATGTTTTTTAGTTCACTCAGAATATTTATATGGTGGGGTGTGAGATGAGTGTAGCTTATAAGATAGGGTCACAGTGTAATTAGTCAATGTAAGACTGTTAACTTGCTTGGTTCCACTATGATATAGCTTATAAGATAGGGCCATAGTGTAATCAGTCAAGGTAAGATGCAAACTTACTTGGTTACACTATGGTGTAGCTCATAAGATATATCCATAGTGTACTCACTCACGGTAAGACTGATACCGTTCACCGTATACGGAGTGTTCGTTGCTCGAAGCGAACAAGTCTCAAACCTACCACCTGTGTTTATTCATATTGTCTATTGCAGGTTAACCTTTTATTACGCTCGTGGCCCAGCGACCCTTTACAATTCTCCAATCTACCCCACCTGCTAACACATGATCATGTCACCAGATTCACAAAACAACCAACATAACCTCGCGACCTCTCTCACTCTCTCACTGCAAGCTGTACAAATACAGTCAAACTTGGCTATAACGAGCACCATGAGACGGACAATATGTCCTCGTTAAAACCATTATTCGCTATTATCAGTGATGAGTTGAATCTATCTTCTATATATTTTAATTCTCAATAGCATGATATTTGCTTTGGTGGTCACATAGTCTAAGGCGTCACTCTCACAATAGACTAGACTGCCGATGACAGGGAGAATGTGGTTCGAATCTCGGTCAGGTATACTAATGGTGGTTTTCCTAAATGGTTTTCACTCTCCTTCCTCCCAAATGTGGGTACAATTCCTCTAAATTTAACTTTCCTCATCCCTAACACATTAGCGTAACTAGTACATATACGTATAACTCGAACGGTTAGTATGGCGTGGTGCTTATAAAATATAATAGCTTGATGACAAATATATTCAAAAATCATAATAAATACTAGAGAGATAAATATATATATATATATATAATGACATGCGTATACCTTAATTTTGGACAGTTCTGGAAGGCCTTATTCCATACCAGAATGTTATTAATTATTCCTTTATAGTAGGCCTTTTATCCTACCAAAATACTACCATACAGTAGGATACTAATCCGAAATAAAGCCTTCCGAAATGGGATTCCTACCAAAATCATGGTATCCATAGTATTTGTATTAATATGCTTGCATAAAGTGCGATAAACTTAAAACTAAACACAATTTATTTCTTCGTAACTAAAAACAATACTTTGTTTCTAACTGATGTTACAGTCGTGGCGGTGTATGGGTAAAGTGGTAAAGAAGGGCAGGAGGCTAGACAATGGATAGGTAGGTAGAGTTGGGGACGCTCCCCATCGACACGGCAAGAACACAAAACCGGTTCGTTATCCGTTGTGAGTGGTCATTAGTCATCCCTTTCATTATCTGTTGATCTATTCCATTAATTGGGTATTTCCGACTAATAGAGCAATTAAGAATGTTTGCATTTTCGCATATTTATCCAAATTTGTATGTTATATCCATTTAGTACGCTCGCTATAAGGATGAGAAATTGTATAAGAAAACAAGTAAATTAAAATCTTTATGAATATTTTGTTCATTACAGCCGTGATCTCGATATTCCTGTGATCGTTACAACCGGGTTCGACTGTATATGTCTCTCCAACGTCTAAGAATAAAACCGTTCTGTGGAAAGATACACTTGTGCCCGATATTAAAATAATTAATTTCTTCAAATAGTTGGAAGCGCGTCAGCTCCGGCTTGAGAGGTAAGGTGAAATGAACAGGTGCGCGGCGAGCAAAGTTTCTCGAGACAGAAGTTCAGCTGTTTCACTACCAACCTTGCCACGCTACATTTCTCAAACCCGTCTTCTCAACTTCGATAAACATTCCCTTTGGTCACGTAGCTAGTTCTCAAACAGTTCTGGAATTCAGGATTTTGATCTCGAGCATAGTTCCATCGGTAATAATTTAGCGTAGGGCCGAGCGAGTATATTGAAATAATAAAATTAAAGTTATGGTACAACCATACAAACTTTCTCATATAGTGAATTTACGGCATGAAACAAAACAATCAAACTGTAAACTACCTTTCAAATGATTATTTATCAAAAAACTTCCCAGATACCCATTTTAAACTAAATCATAAAGGCCATTAAAATATATATTTTTAAAACATTTTTTCCATATGTTAACTACAGTTAAATAATTTATTTTAGATAAATCAACAAACTTTATTATTTATCATGTAAAATAATCTTCAAATACCAACTTTGAACAAAAAAAAAGCATATTTTTCTAAAAACTTTCATAAGTAAGTTATTAAAAAATGATATTAAAAGAAAAAATATATTTATCATTATTTATAATATAAAAAACTTAGCATGTATTAATTTTGAAAAAAAAAAATTTATAGTCATATTAAAGATATTCAAAATTTAAAATACCAATCATATGTGATCCATCCTTAAACAAATTCTTTGTCCAAAAAAGTATACAGTTTTATTTGTCATATTTCTGATATTCATTTCAAACCAAATCTTCAAAACCACTTTCGAAAAACTCATAATTAAAAAAAAATCACTCATCAGTAAACTATCCTCTAATAATTTTTTTTCCCAAAATCCAAGTATACAGTTTTATTAGTCGGGGGAAACACTCCCTTGATTTTCATGTTGAACTAAATTGCTATAGCTATTTTTGAAAAAAATTGAATTTAATAACGTCACTAATCAGTTAAAAAACCCTTGATTTTAGGGCTAACGTCGAGATAAACATAAATACTCCCAAGATATAGCCCCATAAAATCTAAATATCTTGTTTGAACAATATTCTATCAAACCGTTTCACTCAGGTACAGACAGAAATGGGGACATACAGAATTTTAATATTAGTTAAATTACCTGTTGTGGTTCCTGGTCATATAAAATGATAATCTAGAGATCAACCTTTTTTATTTTTTTATTTAGCTTATGATACTAGGGTCTGTCAGCTAGACATTCCTGGTCTTCTACAACAAAGTTGCGGTTTGTAACCATCTACTGAAATTGGGACACCATGTAGGTGCTGTTACTTCGGCCCGATGATATGATGATGATGATTGTGTAGTGCCAGCAGAAGCTTTAAACCTAACTTAAGCCTTAACCAAACTATGGCAACCATGGGAACAATTCCCCTTCGGAAAAAATACCTACGGTACCTCCAGGAACCTAACCCAGGACCTCTAGATTAGTAGCCAGGAATGCTGACCACTAAACTAAGAAGACGGCTACGATTCTTCGCTTTATATCAGTAGGTAAAAAGGGTAATAAAAATCAAGCTGAAATAAAAGATCAAAAATATATAATTGTTTTGTGCTAAGTTATATTCACATACTCATATGTGTTTTTACTCAACCTAACTTAACATGGATATAACATCTGTTGCCACCTCCTTCTCTATCCCCCTCACATCCCACGGTCAAAAAATGTTCCGGCACCCCTGTATAGGATCAAAGTGTATACATCTCTCGGGAAATACATGCGGAATCATGTTTACAGGTCCAATTTAAGTCCAGAATAAAATTAATTTAAGTCCAAAGCAAAGACTAGACTGCCTATGACGGTGAGATCGGGATTCGATCCTATTCGAGTGTAATGAGAGTGGTTTTCCCTAAATGGTACCCAATCCCTCCACGCATATGTGGGTACAGTTCCTCTAATTTCAACCTTCCTTAACCCTAACCCATTAAACTAATTAGTACATAGGCTTATAACCCGAATGGGTAATAAGACAAGTTGTGTAAAAAAAGTATTTATAAAAACTGCTTTTTCAGTTTTGCCTTTGTTAAACATAAATCTTTTTTTTCCCAGTGTTTCTTCACTGTAGCCTCATCGATACACCCCTCCTTGAATTGAGATGTTAGAGAGGTTCGGGGGTAAGTCGGGGCAGCGACATTATGGAAACAATGGCTCAAGAAGCAATTTGAGTTAGATACGAAGAGACAAATTAGGATGTGCGGGTTCACTTTCTGTACGGGAAAACATCTAGAAAATGCAATTACAATTTCTTTTTTGCTGTCAACATTGATAACAATTTAGTATATTTTTATTGTTTTTTATAGGTATTGATAATATCTATCAAAATTAACTGCCGCAGAGTAGGTGACCTAGCAGTCTAGGGGTAAGGTGTCGGACTTATGTGTTGAGGGGTTCAATCCTCGGTCCCGGCACACATTTATCTGATTGTCAAGCCCTTCCTTCGCCTCTGACAAGACGTGTATTAATCACAACTTGTGAATGTGAGGAATGCCAGGCCTTCCACCGTGGTTCGGAACCCACGTTAAACTGTAGGTCCTCCATTTAATCTCACTATCACCCTTCCATTGCACATTAGCGTAAGTGCGTTAACCCGAACGTGTAGTAAGACGCGGTGATGATAATGATGATGATAATAATAATACCAATAAAAGATCACATTACTTAACGTATGAGTATGTGAAAGTAGATTTATTAACTTTTCTAGCGTTCGGATATGGCTGTTCCTATGAAAATTGAACTGTAACTGTGGTGTTACAACAATAGCCAGCTATTCGCAAAAATAATCGGCATACGTAATTTTTCTAAAATATTTTCATGAGTTTTATTATATTTTTCTATAGCAGATAATCTCATCGCTATATTATTATTTCACACCGCATCTCACTTCCAAATCAGGCCACAAGTGTGTGTGTGTGTGTGTGTCGGTGGTCTTGGGCTAAAGTGCTCGCTTCAGGACCCGATGTTCGTGGGTTCAAACACAGTCGAGGTCAACGGACTTTCCTTGAGTAATAAAAATCCGTAGCACAACTTCCATCGGGGTGGAAGTAAAGTCGTCGGTCCTATGTCGATTTTGGCATGTTAAATAACCCTGGAAGGTATGTGAAAGTACCTTTTTAGAAAAATTAGTAGGCCCTTTCAAGCTCGCTCATATAAATTAAGTGTAGAAGGCAAAGGGGAACCACCACACTTCTTGAATGTACTCCCCAGTACATGATATTTCTACCAGATGGTGCAGGCAGCACTAACCAGCTGAAGGGGTGAGTGCATTTCCAGCTTCGGATGGATAGTAATCACACCAAACCAACCTTTGGATTGCTGACTAATAAGAATATATAACTTATATGTATATATTATTTACGCTAATGTGTTAAGGATAAGTAATATAAAATGTAGATAGAAATATACCCACATTTGGGTGGAGTAGAGATTAATTTAAGAAAAAGAAAAAATTAACCCACCTTTCTGGGATTCAAACCCCTGACCTCCGCAAACCAAATCATGGGACCCTGACATTAAGGTGGGATATAAGAAACCTTGAGTTAAAAATATGTATTTTTGGAGTTTTTATGACAGTAAAATATGTTTTGTCTAAGATAAATAATATATTACTTCACTAAATACGTTTAGTTTAATCTTTTACAGATAATAAGTTCATCAGTACATGAATATCTGTCATGAGAAAGGTGGTAATTAAACAGGACCTTCTCTCTTCATTTATAAACTCTTACTGGTCAAATGCCACCGTGCACTATGTGTAGAAAACTGAAACAACTTTTTCTAACATATGATTTTGGTCAAAAATACGGATTTTAACCTTGAGTTCCCTCCCATTACATCTTAAGGAACGTATTTATAGTCTAGTTTGATAAGTCAACCAATCCCTCGGTACACGTTACAATAGTGACTGTATAAACCGGCGCTTAATCTAGTCTGATAAGGGTTCGGCCAGACTGACAAGCGTGCGAGCGAGCGCGTAAGCGACTGGGTGGCCACACTGGCGAGCGCGCGAGCGAGCGCGTGATTAGCTGATACCTCTCGTTATTTGTTGACGAGGAGGCTCCGAATTTTGGCTGAGTGAGTTGAGGGTGGTTTTAACAAGTGATTTATTGTTGTGGTTTTCTCCTCCTTTCTCCACGCTAGTGGTGATTCTTATTTGTAAAGGCCTACTTTGCTAATATTGAAGTATTTTAACATATCAGTTTTATATAAATATATACATGTTTATGATCTTAGCAATTAAATTAGGCCGTTAATAGCAAGTGTGCTAATAATAAGAATTGAATAGTCAAACGGTGACCTGGTGGTCTAGGGGTAAGGTGTCTGACCTCTTTGCTGAGGGTTCGGGGCTCAATCCTCGGTCCCGGCACAGATTTATCTGATTGCCAAACCCTTCCTTATTGCCAAACCCTTCCTTCACCTCTGAAAAGACGTGTATTAATCACAACTTGTGAATGTGAGGAATGCCAGGCCTCCACCGAGGTTCGGATTCCATGTTAAACTGTAGGTCCTCCATTTCATCTCACAATCACCCTACCATTGCAAATTAGCGTAAGTACGTATAACCCGAACGGGTAGTAAGACGCGGTGCTAATAATAATAATAATAATAATAATAATAATAATAATAATAATAATAATAATAATAATAATAATAATAATAATAAATAGTCAAAGCTATTATTTATGCTTTTAGTGAGGATTACTCCATCTAGCTATCATATTCTGAAAATTGAAAAATGACACCTGGACACGGGAATCGAACCCGGGACCTTTGGCTTTGTACGCCAAGGCTCTAACCACTGAGCTATCCAGGTGTCATTTTTCACTTTTCAGAATATGATATCTAGATGGAGTAATCCTCACTAAAAGCATAAATAATAGCTTTGGCTATTTAATTCTTAGTATGAAATCCCGTACAATTATAATAATTGTACAAATGGCAGCAATAAGCCAACTACCGAGTCGAAGATGGCTGCGTTATCTGATAGATAGCTCGTGATATTAATATAATCACATACTTGTAGCTGACGATTTCCGCACTCCATCATAGGCTCTGCCTTAAAATATGAGTGAAGAATGACCCTGGGCACGGGACGAATCCTGGATAGCTCAGTATTTAGAGCATTGACGTACTAAGCCAAAGGTACCGGGTTTGATTCCCGTGTCCAGGTGTCATTTTTCAATTTCCAGAAAGTGTGCTAAACCTATCGATAGTAATAAAAAATTAATAAAAATGTCAAAATGAGAAGTTTTCCTAGCACTCGATGAACCAACACACAATAATTTTGCCTAGCGCCTGTAAACTAGACTGTACCGGGTCGAGCGTGCGCGCTTGAAAAATAGAACCAGTTCTATCTTTCAAGCGTGCGCGCTCAGTCGCTCGCTCGCGCGCTCCAGTCTGGCCACCTCTCATTACAACCCATGTGTTCTATTTTATATTTTAGTCGCTCGCGCGCGCGCTCAGTCTGGCCACCCCCTTAGTCATGCAATCTTTCAGTATATGTTCGAAAATTGATTGTCTAAACTGGCCCTTAGTCTAATTTGATAGGTCATCCAATCTCTCGGTACATGTCCAAATATTGACTGTATGAATCGGCCCTTATTATATATAGCCTGATAAGTCAACCAATCTCATGATGTGTCAGGATATTGACTGTATAAATCGGCCTTTTTTATATATATAGCCTGATAGGTCAACCAATCTCTCGGTACATGTCCAAATATTGACTGTATAAATCGGCCCTTATTATATATAGCCTGATAAGTCAACCAATCTTATGATGTGTCAGGATATTGACTGCATAAATAGGCCCTTTTTCTAGTCTGATAAGTCAACCAATCTCTTAGTATATGTTCGATTAGTGACTGTACAGTATAAGTATAACCCGGCCCTCAGTCCAATGCTAGTCACGGAATGTTATAAATGTCACTTGTTCGGCTCTAGCCCCGAGATCGGAGACCAGCACGGCGTTGTTTGAAGTTGGCACGGAAGCCCCTTCTTCTCTCCCGAAGAATATAAATGTGTAAAGTGGTTGCGATGTTTGAAAGGAAGGTTGGGAACCCGGCTCAAAGAGCGCGGATATGTCGGTAAGACCGCAAGGTTTGGAATGTTCAAGTTGAGGACGAGGCATTCTTTCCTGTAGAGTAAAACTAAAACTCCTCTCGGACAAAGGTAGATAAACATCAACCCCTGTCTTAGAGGGATGGAAAATTATCCGAGCATCTCCATAAACAAGAGGAGAAATTATCTGAGAATCTCCATAAACAAGAGGAGAAATAATTCAATCTCCATCTATGTGGGTTTAATTTAAGTTAACAAGTTTGTTTAATACTCACATTTTAATTAGGCGCCATCCCCTCTTCTAGTTTACATTATTTTATACTGGAGATTTTGATGATTCTGAACGTTTTATTTGCCCCCACACCTAAAAATGTTGGTCTTACTATTCTGTCTGTCCTCCATGACCTTCTCTTTGTCCACCCCTAGTGATTCAAGCCAAACGGAATGCTGGCCTTTGCTCAAACTTAATATTTAAATACTTGCAAACATAACTCAAGAGAAATTTTTTAGATTTTGATTCTAGCCCCTGAATCAAGGGTGGTTTACTGACGAATGATTTTCTAATATTTAACGTTTTTCGAAAATGTATAACTGTAGTGTGTATGATATGACAAATAACGCCGTACAACATACTTTTTTGAAGGTTGGGGGAGGGGGGTAATTGTTTAAGGGTAGTTTAGGTATGACTGATTTTTTAAAATACTCTTTTTTTAAAGGTTGTAGGAATTTTTTTTTAGAATTTATACGTGAAGAGAGTTTCAAAATGATTTTTTTTTCTGAGGAAAACTTACCAAGCGGTAGTTTACTTATAGTTAATTTTTGAAATTTGGTGTCACCAATTTAAGATAGTATCTGAGAAAGTACGCACGATTAGGTCACTGCATTTATTTAATTAAGAGTAACATTTCAACCGATAGCAAGGGTCAAAGCTTCCGTGAGAGGGATTATAGCATGGAACTTTGAGCCAGAAGATATAGTGGCGCTCGAGTGGCCGAACAGCCAACTGTTCCATGCGAGTTGTGAAGGTTTGGACGTGGGATGACCGCAGGAATGCTTGGCTACAAAGCGGTCGGTTCGTTATTCTGAAGTTGCCGACCTAGAGAGTGAGTGAGTAGGTGGTTTTACTCCCCTTTCACCCCCTCCAGCTTTTCACCCATCCCACCCCTATCAACTAGAGACATAATCTGACTGTAAAAGATTAACAAAGCGATAGTAGTCGTTTATGTGGTCGAATGATCTAAGGCATCAGCGACCTTTTTAGGTTCTGATCAACTAATAAACTTATCAAAGGTGCCGAGATCATCCATTGTTTCTCCACTTTACGTTTGCTTTTTTTTTCTCCCTATACATCTTATATTTATTCTTTGCATTCAACTCCAACTTAGCCCGATTCGGTAGCCGCGTGGTCTAAGGCACTACTCTCACGGTAAACTAGACTGCTGAAGACGGGGAGATCAAGGTTCCAATCTCAGTCGAGTGTACTGGGGGTGGTTTTTCCAAAATAATTTTCCCCTCTCCCTACCCTCGATTGCGGGTACACTTCTTCTTAATACAATCTTCCTAATCCCTAAAACCATTAACGTAATTAGTACATAAGTGCATATCCCGAAAAACTCCAACCTAGTTGCAAAAATTAATAATTCTAGATTATTTAATTTTCTTATAATATTATCTACTATGACCTATATAGGATATTTTAGTCAGACTAAAATTTTATTTGAAATTACTGGATATATTTACGAGTTTAACGACTCAAAGATTGACTTTTAATGACCATGTAGTTTTTTACGCGTTCGTCGGATAATTGACCCGAGATCAACCGGTTGCCCAACAGCTGCTCTAAGGTGTCACTCTCGCAATATATTAGACTGCCGATGACGGGGAGATCAGGGTTCGAGTCCTAGTCGGGTGTAGTGAGGGTATTTTATCCTAAATATTTTTTTCATTCTCATTCTACGCAAATGCGGGTAAAATTACTTAAAAAGTTACCTTACTTCACCCCTATTATATCCCCGAACGGGTAATAAGAAGTGGCAAAAAAGAATTAAAATTAATACAATAGTTTTTTTGTACAAGACTGTACTTATTTCTGCCCCTCGGCAAGGGAAACTTTCATCCTAAGCGATTTGACCTCGAGAAATCAAGTTGTTTGTTCGTCCGTCGCTCAGCATTAATTAGGACTTATGTGACAAGTACTCGTCAGTTTACAATGTTACTTCTCGATGTTTACTCGAGTCTACAGAGAGGCTGGCAGTGTTGCCACATTCACAAATAGAAATATCTCGTTGGGATCCTATTTCACACGAGATGCAGGGTCAGAGGCATAAATACTCACATCTGTTTAGTGCAGCAGTTAATTTAATGTACTGTACACTCTTATCATTATGAACTAAACCAGTGTGCCGTAAACAGTGTGCTGTGCGGCAACAGCCCAGAGCGTCACGCATTGGTGTTCAATTAGAACACGAGTTAAGTTGGTAAGAGCAGCAGACGTTAATCGTTCCTATTTCTTAATTACTCGTACTTAGGCCTACTAATATTTTTAATACAAATTTGTCGTAGCATTTATATACTAAATGGCTTCTTTATTTCCGTCAACGCGAATGGAGATACATTTCTTTTTAATTCAAACTTACTCATCCCTAACTTAATAGTGTAAACATAACCCACGATCGGTGGTCACGCAATCTAACGCGACACTCTCATGTCATACTGGACTGCCAATGACTAAGAAATCAGGATTCAAATCCTGGCCAGGTATATTGTGGGTGGTTTTTTTCTAAATGGTTTATCACTTTCCCTCCATGAAAATGCTGGTAACTTTCCTATAAATTCAACCTTAATCTTCCCTATGCCACTAGCGTAATTTATGTATGCGTATAATCTGAATATGTACAAAAAAGCAGAGGAAAAATAATTGTTAAGACACAACTGCACGAACTTTCTCATATTGTCTGTTATAGCTTGGAAAAAAATTCTCAATAATAGAATTTCAGTAAACTAGCCCAAAGTAAGTATTCTTCAGAGAAATAAAAACATAATCTCGTTAATCATAATGAACCCTCTTTAAACATACATTCTAAACAAAATTGTTCAATTTTTTCTATTCCAATTTTCAAAAATCACCTATCAGTAAATCTTCTTACCCGAATTTTCCACCAAAAACCAATACACATTGCTATTTGTCAGGTCAGACACCACCTTGAGATCAATTTTCAAAAAATAAGGAATTTTCAAAATTCCCTCATAGGTAAACCATCCTTCATGAAAGGGAAAAGTCAAAATAAAAATAAATAAAAGAAACGTCCTAAGATACAGAGTTCAAGTTAAATGTTTCGGTCGGATCTCGAACAAAGGAGACAGATATATAGATAGACAGACATACACAGACAGATATGGGGACAAAGAGAATTGTAAAAAAAAATTTGGGTATGGGGTCACATAAAACGTTAAGATTAATCATGATCTTGGAGTAGAAAACTTTCACGGTTACAATACTTTCACTTTACCTGTATGAAAAAGTAAAAAATAAAAATGTGCAAATATGATACTAGCATTAAAAGGTCAGTAAAATGAGGTGCACAAACAATTGGGGGGTTTGGGGGGCTTGGGTGGTTCATGTAAGGAGGAGGAAGGAAGGGAGGGGCAGGTAAAGGTCTTTTGAGTCTCTCGCGGGACTAAAAGCCAACAACGCACGCATGGTCATGAAACACACGCGATTCTTAAGTAAAAGATGTTAATGTTTTGTCAAGTTGGTAGCGCTCGAACACCTGCAACCCAACTTCTCTAGTCCACACATCCATATGGAACAGTGTTAATGTATATTCAGGCCTTCATTTCACACTCACATGTACACCGGCTTCATGAATACTTGATCTGTAAGAAACTTTGGTCTTTTCTTTGAACCTATCTTTAGCCTCGTAAATATTTGGAGTATTTCTCATATTCTTCAATTTTAGAACGTGTTCTTTATTTTCTCTGATTAAGGCCTATAGAAGGTAGATTTTGTATTTAGTATGCTTAGTTAACTATAGTAATAATAACTCTCTTACAATAATTAGTTGTACATGATAGCAAAGCTTAGATCAAAATTATATTTATGTTAAGGATGTAGTCGCATCAAGTATCATATTCATTAATTTGAAAAATAACACTTGGACATGGATATCTAACCCGAGACTCTTGACTTAGAGCGCCCATGTTCAACCACTGAACTATCATCTCGTGATCAAGGTCATTCTTCCCTCATATTTTTAAGAAAGCAAAAAAATAACAATGTCAATTTATTCATATAATTTTAGAAATAAGAGATAAATATTTATTTTTACAGTAACATAAAAACAAACGTGTTCCTTTAAAAAAAACTTTTTTTTTGCACCAGGTCTTTTTATTTGTCCAGTTTATCAGCATTAAATAACCCTAACGGGGCGAATAATAGGATACAGAGGAAATGTACCCAAATTCGAGTGAAAGGAGAGAGCTAAGCCGTTTAAGAGGATAAGTCACCATCAGTACACCAAGCTGGGATTCAAACCCCCAACCTCCTCATTACTGACAAACCAGAACTTGACAAGTCGAGTCAGGTTACTCAATCATTATAAAATGAACCAAAAAAAAACAAACACGTACGTCAGAAATAAATGAGCTTGTGCTTCACAATTAAAAGTTAATAAGAGTCAAGCTGACAATAAACCGGATGGTCGGTAGTATGGAGGCCGGTGTTCGAGCCCGAACTGGAAATACTAGGGATAGTTTTCATAATGTAATCTATAACTGTAGATTTGCCATCTTTTTTCCGCGTTAATGTGGATGCGCGCCCTAAAAAATCACCCTACCCTTCTCCAGGAATCAGCTGTAGTCATATAAAAAGAGTTTCAGTCGAGCATTCGAGTTGTAAGTATCGGCCAAGAGAAAAGCGCTTATAAATAAAGAGCAAGTCTATTTTATTTGAATCCAAATAAACTTAGTTGCTTGTTATTTGTCTACCTTCAATCTAAACACGTTCTAAACTGCTGTCGTAAAATGTTAAACCAAGAAGTATTTCAACAACTGTTGTAGTAGACATGATCGCCCCTAGGCACATGCACTACCCGCAATACAGCGTTGTATGAAAGCTTGCATTTGTCATCATCTCACGGCGATTCTACTGGAGAATAACTCGCTTGATCTGAATGTGTAGGTGGAGTTCATTCCCAGTATCTGTCAATACAACAGTCCAATGTTTACAGCAAGGGTCTTATCTGAGATCTATAAAAGCTACTAGATATACTTTCATGTATTTATACGCCTAGCCATATTGTCTGCAAGTATCACTTTTGATAGATATTATGAATGCATATACGCCTTTGTAATAATTACGATGGTTGGTTAGTAATGATGAAGGCTGAATTTAGAGAAAATGTACCCACATTTGTGTGGTAAGCCATTAAGGAAAACCACCTTCAGTACAACCAACCAGGATCGAACCACGATCTCCCCGTCATCGGCAGTCTAGTTTATTGAGAGAGTGACGCCTTAGACCATGCGGCCATCGAAGTGGTTGATATCAAAAGTTGTTGAATATCTGCCATGAGAATATCTAGTTTATGTTGAGAAACTTTTTAAATGAAGATAAAAAGTTTTCATCAAATTCTAGGACAACCCTAACATATATTCAAGAATTATTGCTGTTGTTAACGTGTGATAAAGATTAAACTATGCTTCTACTGGATAAACACTTGATTTATTTTCCCTTTTTTTTTTGGTATTGTAAATAAATAAGTATGCAAAACTATTCCCCTTTACTCATAATTCATACCGTCCCAGCTTAACGCCAGCAATCTGAACGTTTGATCTTGTTGTCGATGAAGAGAGAGATTGTAATAGTTTGTCGGGCGGGTGTACCTGGCTGTTAACACCTTGCTAGCCGCCACTGAGACGTTAAACAAACCATGGCGCCTAAACCCAGGCCAATTAGACCGTCTTCACAACTTGCATGACTGACAAATTAAACTCTCGTCTTACAAGGCACGGTTAGCTGGTGAACAGAGATTCACAACGGATTACATGCAATCAGGGGCTTTGAAGTGGTTATTTTTAAAGTTAATATCGTAACCTTCATTAATAATGTATTAGCCTGTAGGTCTATTTGAAAATATTTTAACTTGTTTGTTTTGTGACCTGCAGTTGGTGAATCAGATAGCTTTCCTCCTAGCTCCAACTCACAAGTTCAACCCCTGGTCTCAATCGGCAGCGTGTTTGACCACTGAGCTAAGGGTCTGGGGTTCGATTCCCGGCATGACCGAAAAATGTATCACTAATGAAACGTGAGTTTTCACTTCACCGAGATAAATTAAGGACCGGGAAGCTGGGTGTTGTGTCTGTTATAGATTTACAGTTATTGTATAAGTCGTGTGCTGATATGATCAGTCTGTTCACGAAGTGCACGTCAAATACCTAATTCAAAATAGTGGATAAAGAAAAGTGGTTTGGATTCCATATAATTAAAAAGTAAGGTTATTTTATAAAGATGGACAAAGCTATAAATTATAAGTAAAGTTTAAAAAAATTCTGTAACTGGTCCAAAAGAAAATTGAAGTATAAAAATTATCGCTCGCTTCAAGTTAAAGTTTTTCCCTTTTTCAGTTAGCAGAATACCAGACTGTACGTTGTACAGCCTAAACTACCACATACTACTGACTTTATCATCATAGTCAATGCGCATACTGTTCCTGTGCGAAAAAGGCATCATTAAGACCTGTGGTGAATCCAGAAATGGATATAGGAAGGGAGCTATAATGTTATGTATGGATGCTATTGTTTGTGTAAACCTGGTTTGGTGGTAACATGGTCCACGACGTCACTCTCACGATAGTCCGGGTTGCCAAAGACAAATAGATTGGAGCTCTAATCCCTGTCTGATGTACTGAGAATGATTCTTCATAAATGGTTTCCCCCTCTAATTCTACGCTAATTGCGTGTACCTTTCTACTGCCTATAAACGCTTAATTCCTCTAATCTATTATCCATTAGTGTAATGTATACTCGTATAAAACGAACGGGTAGTAAGGCAAGGTCAAAAAAATAAATTAGTAATTCTTTACTTTTTTCCTCAATTTGTCAACTAAGGGTCACTTTTAATGCGTGTGACTGTACACCTTTTTAATATAAAGTCATAAGCTTTGTCTTAAAATGTAGCTTATACATTCGACATATTTTCAGTGATCTACAAGCTTATATATTTTTTAACTTTTATTAAAATTATTAGCTATTGTGAGGGGTGGTGTAGGTGAAATTCCCAAACAACTTTTCCGAGTATGCTACTGGTTGCGACCGAGGAATGTGTCGTAAGGGATGGTTCTCCAGGCCACCCTGACGAATACATTCCTGAACCAATATAACGTTGTGTGTATTCTGTGCGGTGGTAAATTCCAACAGACGTGAGCTCATCAAAGGAGATAGCAAGTGAGTATAGTGGGGATGTGATAGAGAGGATATAGAGGGATATAGGGGTGATATAGGGGTGATATAGACTAACAACTGTGGCCGCTGTATTGTTTGCCTATATGCGCACAGCCGCTAGCTCGTTAACCAAATTGTGTCATCATGTGAACTAATGGTTGTATCAATATTATAAAATATTGTATTACCATTTTTAAAAGTGCGTCTTGTTAGCGACATTAATTAAACCATCTCCTGTAAAGTATCGCAGCTGAAACTTGAAACTCGGAATATATAGATTACATTCGTTCCATTTAAGGTGGACCGGAAGGGATCGTGAGTCAACCTAATGGGGGTTTTTTTCCCAGATTTTTTAAACCAAAATCAATTTTTGACCAATATAAATAAAACATTGCTCCAATAGATAGACTACGTTTAATTTAATTGTATACACAAGGTAATATCATATCAACAGTTCTTGGATATTATTTTTTCATCGGCATACAATAATAGTGAGATTTAAAAATAGCTTTTTCTTTGGATTTAAAAAACTTATGTTCAAAGTACGCCATGCTCATGACAGATATTTAAGAACTGTTGATATTACCAAGAGTAGAAATTAAACTGAATATATTTACTGGAGTAATATGTTATTTATTTTGGCCAAAAATAGTGGTTTACAATAAAAACGGTAAGAAATACCGCGTTCTCTTTCATCTCACCTTAAATTAAAGAAATTTTTCTTGGCTATAACCAAAAGTGCAGATACCCCTTTTCTAGTTTTATTTTATTTTAGTTAGAACTACATTTTAGAAGAAACAACTTACCTCGGTTATCAAATTGGAATGCATTTCAATAGGGTTCTATTTTGATGATTGAAGCGAACGAATACTAAAAGAGTTTATTTCCTGCAATTTGCGACTTTTGGAGCAGTGTTTCCCAACCTGGGCGGTACCGCCCCTCCAAAGGGCGTTTTTAGTTTTCAGGGGGGTGGTAAATCGTAAGGAGACCCTAGGAGGGCGTTTATGTTTTTATGGATACTACAGTAATAGTTTAATGTACATAATAAAAGGCAACAAAATGTTTAACAAAATGGTCTTTAACTTTTTTTAAGATCAATGTTCTATAATTCTAACAATATGTTTAATTACTAATGTCTATAAACATTTAACATAAGTTATGTTTTATGTTTATTATGTTTATGGATTAAAATAAGCTATGCCACGACAAAAGTGCCGTTATTTTGTGATCAATTTTTTTCAAACGAGGATTTATTATCCATCTTATAGCAGGCAGAAATTGATTTTAAAAAATGTAGACAAATTTTGGACGTTTGACAGGTGATAAAAATTATCATATTTGTTTTTGTATTTTTTTCTAAAATAAAATTGTGTGACTTGATTTTTAACTTTTATTTTCACTGATTAATTAAATTTACTTATACATATTAGTGGTAGTTTTTTTAGCATGAAATACTTATGAATGTAGTGGTACAATGAAACATTAATTTAAGGCTACTATCGCTAATTTCAGCATGGTTATTGCATTTAACTTGAGAGATAGATGGGTGAGGGGGCGGTGGCCAGCATCCAATTCTCACAAGTGGGCGCTAGTCTAAAAAAAAAAAGAAGTTGTGAGCCATTGCTTTAGGTCCCTAACCCTATGCCCGCGGGTGCCATGGCACCCGCCGAGCCTTTTGCGTCTGCCCGCCACTTTTTGATCACAGATGAAAAGTTCTTGACTAATAATTTTAATCTGTCACTTTTCCGACAAAAATCAAGTTTGTGGCTATCTCCAGGTTTGCTGTTCTCAAGAAGTTGGTGATTGAAAGCCCCCCTCTTTCCAATACCTCCCTCTCGTTCCTCTTTCTTTGCCGGCTCATTTTCAAAGTGTACTTTATTACTCGGAACTATCATTACACTCACTAATACCATTCTAATACCTTCTATTTCCTTTGTAAATATCTTGACATGGGTCTACCCAGATTTGTTGCCGAATAAACACAGAATAAATATATATTTTAAAAATGTATCTAAGCACCAAAATGGTGGTGAGTAGTTAAATAGTTCCTTGTGTCTTTATTTTGGTCTCGTTAAAACTGTAAATAAAGGAGTGTTTTGTTTACTTATTGACATTGACTTTTGGTTTGGTGAAAATGGTTTCAATTGTTTAAACTGGTTTTGGACAAACTTTGCGTGTGTAGGCCTACCATTTGCGTTATTTTATATGCGAATTTAAAAAGTATTTTTTTAAATTTTAAGCTCACAATTTTTTTTAATAATAAATATTTTGTGTGTGTGTTTTATTTGCATTAAGAATTATGTTCGGCTTTAAATTTAGTTTAAAAAAAGATTGGTGCCCGCCGCACTACCGTTAGTTTTAAATGTGCTCTAAGGTACAAAAAGGCTGGGGACCTCTGCTTTAGAGTTTACATATATACACTGAACAGACAAAAGGAAAACTTCACAGGGCAAACTTATTTTACGTTTTTTTAAAACTTCAAGATGAAGTTCAATCTATATCAAATATCTTAGTCTTCTCTTTCAGAAAATAGGTTATTAATTTTTATGTGGGTTTCAAAACAAATCACTTCAATTGAAATAAATTTTACCAACGCACATCAGCAAAAGTGGATTTGATGAGAACAGAGCACATTACTCTTTATTTAGGAAGAGCTTTTAAGAAAATACAAACATACTTATTTGCGGTCAAAATTAATAACAATTTACTATTTTATTGGTTTTATTTAATATATATTGATAATCTCTATAAAAGGTGACAGAGGTGTTTGTGTGTGGGTGTATCACATGACTCGAGGTATGGACACGTTAAAGTAGCTCTAGTAACTTTTTCTGTTAGATAAGTTTCTTCTTATGGAAATTGGACCGTACGTTGAAGCGTAGTGTTGAGGATGTGTGCTAGAGGTGCGGGGGGGGGG
>CABFWB010000178.1:354438-373903 GCA_902151455.1 Timema bartmani
TTAGCGGAGAGAAAAAAATGATCCGTCTCTCAATAGTAAGTCCTGAGTGTCTCTACCGCGGAAAGGCCCAAAGATGAGACGCACATGTGTCGCTCTTGCCCCCAAATGAGGGAGGGAGCCATTGTTCTTCTCTTTGTGCCATGTCAGCCCCACCTGAACAATGGAGCCCCCAGCCCAGGAGATCTCGCCATTGTTTGTCCCTCGCGCCAGGGCATCCAGTTTCACGCCCGCACACAATTACTATCGATATTATTCAATGCCCCCCTTCTACTCCCTCACACTCTATACCCGCTTTTCCTTTTCCTTCCTCTATCCACGAGCCCCCTTCCCCCCCCATACAATGGAACCAGATACTCAGCGCTTCCTACAAAATTGCCGCGCGATCACAAAATCTGAAAACACATATCAATAAAACAAAAGACGGGGGAGGATGCAAAATAAATTATTATTGTATTGGAAAATATGCGCGGGAGTCATCACAAAAAACTCTCTGATAGGAGCTGTGAGAATTTATTACCTAGAGTTGTGTTTTTATTGGAGGGACATTGATGAAACAAATATTGGATGGCTCCGGGGAGAGGGGGCGGGAACCCCTTGTCTCTGTAGTTTTAACACTCAAACTTGTGACAACGTTCAATCTTGTGATAACAGTCAACCTTGTGACAACACTCGATCTTAAACTTACAGTCCTATTTCGAGAGGAAGAGCTTTATCCGACAGCTAGAGTAATTATTAGATCTACTAGCACGCTACCGCTTCGGTGGCCACATGGTCAATCTTGCAATAGACTAGACTGCCGAAGACGGGGATATCGGGGTTAAATCCCGGTATGGTGTACTGAGGGTGTTTTTCCTAAACGATTTTCCACGCAAATGCGAGTATACTTCCTTCAAATTCAACCTCCCTTATCCTTTACATATTAATGTAATTAGTACATATGTGTATAACCCGAACGGATGGTAAGACGCGGTGCTATAAATACTTTCATGCATTCATACGTCAAATCATGTGATCTGCAGCTGACACTTCTGCTAGAAATTATCAATAAGCCTACCTATAGGTTAATAATATTAATATGGTAAAATGCTATCAATGTTGACTGCAAAAAAAATTTTCACCCAAGCTTTAGTCCTTTAGTATACTATAGAACAAATTTAATAACAAGTGTTTTTAGAAAATACAAACTTTTTTGTGGCCAAAATTGGTAATATTTTACTATATTATTGTTATTGTATAATGATAATGTCTATCCAAAATCACATCTGCAGATCACATGACTTGACATATTAATATGTGGAAGTGAATCTAGTAACGTCTCTGGCTGTTAGATAAGGTTCTTTCTTATAGACAATGAGCTTTAGGTATACAGACGAAGAGTTTGGATGATGTTTTAGAACCATCCACCTTATCATGCACGCTTTTACCCGTCATTTTCCGTAACAACAACTTGAAATGTTTTTATCCTAAATTAAAGATGGTAAGATCCTAAAGATGGATGAGTGTGTGCGTGCGCAGAGAACTGCGGCGGGTTTTCATAAAATATTATTTATCGTTAACGTTTATTGCGAATAAAGATAAAAGTTACTTTGATTTATAAGTGGATTTTATAGGTAGTATTTTAAAATTTTAATCTATTATCCTCACGAAGTTTACACAAAACTGTATAAATAAAACTAAACAGAAGGTCGAATAATTTAAGTGAAGTGATCACTTTATTTATTACAAGCTCGATTCAAACCCAAGGACTTCAAGTGCTAGGCTTACATATCCTCTTTCAGATAAAGATGGTAAATTGTAAACTATACAAGTGAATACTGGGGGGAGGGGAAGGAGGTTATGCGATACAACCGAGCTGTAGTGTAGATCTGGTGAGTTTATTATTAGGTGTTCTATCTTACGACAGGTCCATTCCTTTTGTCAGTGAACTTAGACCGCTAATGCACCCACTTACCCCTACCTTCTTCAACTCCCAGAATTTTCTTCTTTCCTACAAGTCATCTACACAATTTAAAAAAATTAAAAATTAATGAAATTAAGTTTTTACTTGGATTTGTGACTTAAGGTGGCTAAGATAGTGGATCAAAGATTCCTTAGCACCAGAAACCAAAAGGGTTTTTAACGTTCCTGGGTGGAGCTGTAAGGCAATAGGAGAACATACAGAGAGGAGGAAAATACAAATTACAATATAATCTGTGTTGTGACTTCCATATTGAGCTGTAATTATATTCACAAAGATCCATTCTACGCTTCTATACTAGTTTACCTTTCGTTTACCGGGCATTTAGCTCTTAATGATCAACCAAAATGTGTGGATTGTCAGACTTTTCAAAGTGGAAAATATCAACTTTTAAATTATGTAAAAATAAGTCTACATAAGTAGGCTTATATATGGTTTAGGTTCAAAACAAATAGTTTTGTGTTCATTCCAGTAAGCAGCAAACTTGTGTCGTGTTAAGTCTTTGTAGACACAATTGTGACTTTCACCTCAAATTCCTTCAGTTTAGACTTAACCAACGATGAATGTTGGAAATCTAAAGTCAAAGTTTGGTGTCCAGCCAATGAAGAAGTCTTATTTTTACGTGGGATATTTATATCCTGATAAAGCTAGAAGATAAACCATCCTTAGGTGTATTTTCATTTAGCCTAGTTATAACTTATGAGAACTAAACATGATTAAGTAATATGGTTTCTGTAGAACAGGAGACATTCGACCAAATTAATAAATAGTTACTGATCTATAATCGAGTCATAACAGTGAACTTAGTACAAAATTCGACACTAGGAGTCATCAGTGTGTATATTATCAATATTTGCTTTTCATTGGCTCAACGTCTACATTCTGTAAATTTATAGAAAGGTATTGTGTGTATACCAAGTGTGTACACATAAAAACTTTATGGTTTTAAGAGAGTTTATTTTAATCTTGTAACAAGCTTTAATATTTCCCTTTACTAGTTCTTTGCCGAGATTACTAACCCGTTCTTACTATACTTTTTTTTTCATCGTTCTGTTTTTACCTACTTACTTATTTACGTGTTTTATTTTCAAGATGTGCTCTTTCCAACGTATAGTAGAAAGTTTTATCTTAGGCGGCAATATCTAACCTCCAATTATGGAGTTGTTTATTATTATTATTTGAGATACACTTCTGAACAGACTTGAACCGACTGATTTGTATCAGCACACATATTATAAACCAACTTAAATCTAAAACAGACATAACATCCAGCCCCTTGACCGTTAATTGATCACTGTGAAAGAGGGAAATATACATTTCACCAATATTTTTTGGCCATACCGAGAATATAATACGGGACCCTCAACTCAGAAGGCAAACACGGTACCAAGTGAGCTAAGGTGTCGGACAATATTGTATTTTAAAGTCTAATTCCTTGAATAACAATAAGAACTTGACGTGACCTAACCTTATGAGCAGAGGAAGCGTGAATGTACAGTACGTCCAGTGATAAAAGACGGGAAGTTCTAAAAGATACAGTAGTTTGAAAAAAAAACGCGATCACTGACGAAATTTAAATAACAAATACTTGCTAGCGGTGTATATATCACACAAAACTTCCTTTTCATTATTTTAAAACACGTTTCTTACACTGTAATGTATGTATACAGTGTATGTATGTATGTATATATATATATATATATATATATAAACGTGAAGCAATTCCTTTCGACAAAGACCCCCGGAGTTCTAGCAAGCTGATTGTATTCCTTTTTAATACATGAAAGCTTATACCCTGAGAACGAACCCCTCAAAATAAAAATTCGCAAAATATAAAAAGAGGGAAATTTTAAATTAAAATTAGAATAAGAACATAAAAAAATGTTTACCTTAAATTAATTTAGTTTCTTTTAAAAAAAAAAATTTAAGATAAGTTTAAAGCTGTCGTTGCAAAATTGGCGCTCGAAACGTCACCGGGCTAGCTGGTTTTGGCTCAAGTTAGTTTAGTGTGGTTTACCTGTAACGGAAAGGTCGGGGTTCAAGTCTCAGCTCGGTGTACTGAAGGTGGTTCCCTCCCTCCACGCAAGTGCTGGTACATTTCCTCTAAATTCCAACGGTTTCATTTCTACCCATCACTTCTTGCTAACCGTCTGGATTATACGTAGATGTACTAATTACGCTAAAGTGTTATGGATGAAAAAGGTTGAATCTAGAGGAAGTGTATCCGCAATGATATGGAGGGAGAGTGGTAAACCATTTGGGGGGAAAAGTCTTCTCAGTAAACCTAACCAGTATTCGAACCCCAATTTCCTCTTTACCAACAGTCCAGTCTATTGCCTTTAGACCAGGGGTCGGCAACCTTTTTGGACTCTGAAAGACAAGCTTTTCGAAAATCCCCTGGTTTTTTTTGTCTATACATCCTAAATTTATTCCTTATAATAAACCATATTCAAATGTTTATGTCCCAGCCCATGTAGAAATGAGAGCAAAAATAAATAAAATGTGTATTTTTATAAAACCTAACAAACTAATCCATTTTTACCTATTATGACCACCTCTGTGATCTAGTTGTAAAAGTTCCTGACTACAGATCCAGAAATACCGGGTTCGATCCCCGTCGCTTCCAGATCTTACTGTGAAACACTGGGTCTGTAACGGGATCAACTCAGCCTAATGAGGACAAATGAGGAGCTACTTGAATGAAAAAGCAGTGGCTCAAGTCTAGAAAACTGAAATGAACGGCCGGAGGGTTCATTGTGCTGACCACAAATGTTGGAACTATCTTCGCCAACATACGGCGGCCGCCCTGTAGGTATAGCTCGCTTGTGGAATGACGCCATGGAGTTTTTTTTTAAATCACTGATCGAATTTATTTTGGTCACACTCAAATATTATACTAAAGTGCTTGATATATTTGCGGTTTTAAAAGACTCAAAAGTTCGAATTTTGACGACGATGTAGTTTTTTTTTTTACCACGCGATCTACTGAAAATTGCCGACACCTACCTTGAACCATGCGGCCACAGAGGTGGGTAAATTCCAACATTCCTTAAATGCGAGTTCCACAAGCCTAATTAAATTCGGTTAGCCCGGATGGGTGATAAAACGTAAATATAAAAACTATATTTTGAATAGCAATTTAAATGAAACAAACAAGGCGCGATAGTGCGAGCCGTTAAAGAGGAGTGTTAGATTGAACCTTCTGGTTGGATCGGTGAGGGGAAAGGGAGGGAGTAGTTAGTTACCTCTCGTTAACAGGCTTCTCGAGCCATTGAACCGTCAGCATAGCAAAGTGAGAGGGAGGTGGTAGGCAGCAAGTGCTGAGAGCAGATTACAACCTCATTAAACGTGAACCGATACAGGAACCAGCAGTCGGGACTACAACACCTGCGAGTCGGGGGCTGCCTAGGTAGCCGAGATATTGCCAATCAGATGTTGCAATTAGGTTAAATATTGACAATACCATTAATAGTGCACAAATTTGGTGTTTACTATAAATAACATAAAACTATGTTCTATGACTCTATACATCAAGGGTTGGCAACCGTCTTGGGTGCCCTATCGACCTTTACATTTTATCGAAGGTCCCACGATCCCCCTTCGTTTCGCCACTGTAATTTGAATTTTTTTATATATACTTTTGTATTTATTCCTTAAATTCAATATCCCCTCCAATACTTATGTTCTTGCCTTTATATAAAATATATAAAATAAATAAAATGAACACGCCTTTTACCCGGAATCGTAGTAGTCTTACCTTGACTGATTACACCATGACCCTATCTTGTAAACTAAACTATAGTGGAATCAAGCAAGGTAGCAGTCTTACCTTGTCGGATTACACTATAACTCTATCCTAGAAGCTGCACCATAGCGGAATCAAGCAAGTTAGCAGTCTTACCTTGATTGATTACACTATAACTCTATCTTAGAAGCTGCACCATAGTGGAATAATATAAGGCAAGTTTACCTTTTCGTGTCGGTATATTTTTCTCAAGCGATTGACTTAAAATTGCTGCGAGGTCGACCTTTTGCCGACGCCTGCTATATATGTTAAGACTTGTAAACATAGTTTAAATGTTGACATTTTCCCCTCCATCTCCATAATTCGGTTGTTCACTAAGAACTAAGTTCCCGAGTAAGGTAACTGGTAAAAAGCGTAGAATGGATCTTTGTGAATAGAATATCATTTAATAGGGGAGGTCAACAAACAAATTGTATTGTCATTTGTATTTTCCTGCTCCCCTGTTTGACCTCCTAATGCCAGACAACTCCACCCAGGAACGTTATAATTCCGTTTGGTTCCTGGCACTAATGAGTTCTGATAGTGCCTTAATAAACAAGACACTGTCCCAAAATGGCTGGGTGTTCAATAAACAAAACAGTGTCCAAGAATGGCTGGGTGTTCAATAAACAAAACATTGTCCCACAATGGCTGGATGTTCAATAAACAAAACACTGTCCCCCAATGGCTGGGTGTTGAATAAACAAAACAGTGTCCCATAATGGATAGATATTCAATAAACAAAACACTGTCCCACAATGGCTGGGTGTTCAATAAACAAAACAGTGTCCCAGAATGGATGGATGCTCAACTAACAAAACATTGTCCCACAGTGGCTGGGTGTTCAATTAGCAGAAGTGTACCAGAATGGTTGGGTGTTTAGTCAGCAAAAGTGTATCAGAATGGATGGGTGTTTAGTAAAAAAAAACTACCAAAATGACTGGGTGTTCAATAAAAAAATTGTCCCGCAATGGCTGGGTGGTCAATGAACAAAACAGTGTCCTTGAATTAATCGGTGCTCAAAAACAAAACAATGTCCCAGGATAAATCGGTGTTAAATTGACAAAATACTGTCCCAGAATGACTGGTTTGAATAAGAATAAAGAATTTAGTAAGATTAAAAAGCCAATCACGGAAATAATCTAGAACCGCCCTAAAAATTGCATTTCCTTATTTAAAAGTTAAACCTAATACGTAAATTTTAAGCGCCAAATATTGCGGTTTTTTTTAATGAGCATTGTAGTTCAAAAATGTATATCCAGTTTAAGATAAGAAAAATAAACTTTGAGGTGCTCTCGGCTTTAACTTTGTGTTTTCTAAATCAAACAGGAATCTGTTGGGTGGTTAAAAAGTTATAACGGTCGCCCCATTTGTCTTTTTTCCCCAGTCCAGAGAGAGAGAAAAAAGGATACCCAAAAGAAACAACATATAACCCAAACACTCGAGAGATGTCATTACAATGAAGTGGAGCAGAGTTTGAAAATACAATGATTTGAATAAGTTATTCAAAGTACAAAATAAATTCCATTATTAAAATATGATTGGTTACACCATAAAAATTAGCTAACTGTGAAAGAATAGAAAGTTTGTTAAGTAAGATAACGGGTTTCTTAAGATCAACCTAAACAATGCTAATCATACAGCAAAAAGTCACCAGCCTAGCGAATAAAAGTGATGGTGTTTTAATTAATAGTGAATGCCTTTCCACCAGGATCGCTGGTGTTGACAACAAGAAGTCGTTAGTCTAAACTCTAAAGAATAAAAGTGACGGGTTTTAATTAATAGTGAATATCTCTCCACCAGGATCGTTGGTGTTAACATCAAGAAGTCGCCAGTCTAGAGAATATAAGTGACGGGTTTTAATTAATAGTGAATATTTCTCCACCAAGGATCGCTAGTGTTAACATCAAGAAGTCGCCAGTCTAGAGAATAAAAGTGACGGGTTTTAATTAATAGTGAATATTTCTCCACCAGGGTCGCTAGTGTTAACAACAAGAAGTCGTTAGTCCAAAGAATAAAAGTGACGGGTTTTAATTAATAGTGAATATTTCTCCACCAGGATCGCTAGTGTTGACAACAAGAAGTCGTTAGTCTAAAGGTTAAAAGTGACGGGTTTTAATTAGTAGTGAATATCTCTCCACCAGGATCGCTAGTGTTAACAACAAGAAGTCGCCAGTCTAGAGAATAAAAGTGACGGGTTTTAATTAAAGTGAATATCTCTCCACAAGGATCGCTAGCGTGTTCCCAACCTAGTAAATGTTTAAATGACGGTCACCAAAACCCCCACATTCTCTCTCTTTCCTTTCCCAACCAACAGTCGACCTTGAAGTCAAGAATTAGAATATATTGTGATCGCCTTACACCCCTAGTCAAACTATCGTAATAATGCTTTATAGCGGTGAGATATAGAACTAATTGTTTATATTTCAACTAATAATGTATAAACACGATTATTCAATAGTATCGATTCTTATTCGTATCTAAAGAACCAAAAATCAATCTTAGTATCACGATTTTCGATACCTCAACTCTTAGCTCTATGATCCTACCCAGTAAATGAAAGTTCTGAAATTTAAATAAAAAGGCAATATTCATGATTGGGATATTTTTGCCTTTCCACTTTAGTGCCGGTTTATAATTTAAATGTACTCAAGATTACCTCTTTGTTCCAGTGGCCTTACGATGGATAGTAAAACATAGTCGTTTTGATTTAGTACTTTTACTTTCTCTCCAACCCCTGGAGAGAGAAGTAAAGTTATCGTCAAAATTTTGATAAATATCGTCGTTTCATGGCCCATTAAAACTGAGGGAATTTTTTTTTACGATGTTGTCTGTCTGTATCACGGCCTAGAGCCTAAACCAAATTACTGATAGATTAGAACTTGGTATCTAGTGTTTCCATAGGGTTCCCCAGAAGTGTATTTAAAATAATATATCCAACCCTAAAATTAAGGGTAGTTTACTGAGGCGCAAAAAAAATAAAAACTATATTTTCGCCAAGTCTGCTCCAGCGAGTTTGATTAACTTTTGTATCTAGACACTGTTTAACATTTCAAACAAAATGACAACCTCTCCTTTCCCCATAAAAATTACTTTAAGGAGACTTTACATAAGAAGAAATTTCCAATTTTGATCATAAATCCACAACTCTTTGCGATAAGAAATAACTCATCATTGTTAAGTTGTAGTGGGTACTATTAATAACATATATTTTATTTGGAATATATTTTTATAAAACAAATCATGTCTTAGCTATAAGCAAATATATATTATGGAGCTCTTTGACAGTTGAAATTGATTGTTATGTACTTGGGTGGACAGAGATGTCCCTCTTTTCTCAATGTTTCCGTAACAATGCATATTATTCCATGTATGCTCTTTGGTGGAGTGTTTTTACAACAATGTATATCATTTTGTTTCACAAATATTAAGAATTTTGAGTAAATATCGCCATCTTAAGATAAAAGAGAAAGTATGTACTGTGCACCGTATCATTTTTTTTTTATGAAATGGGGCATCCTCATTTTTTTTTTAAATGCGGCCCTTAAGAACAAACCAATTTGGCACACCTGTTTTAGATATTCGACCTCCTTATTGGATGTATTTTGTTAAATAACTGAACGTACTATCCCGAGTTTTCCCCTTACGGTCGACCCGGAACCCAGGTGATCCGTCACCGACGTTGGACACATGAAAAGTTAAGGTGGAGGACGACGTGGAACTCTGTCTAGGGGTGAGGGGGAGACTCACCTCGAGCGTCGCGTCGTGGGGTCTTTCATCACCATCACCTCCGTGATCTCGCCGTATTTGCTGAAGTACTCGCGGAGACTCTCTGGAACACACAACGAGATATAGGATATGAAAGCAAGCTCGCACGATGGAAGTGACAGTCACTTTCACCTTTACTCACAATTCTAAATATACTCAGGAGGGTTTTTATTGGGTGCACTCCGTTTACCATGAAATGTACCATTCTTACCTTGACTGATTACACTTGACCCTATCTTATAATCTGTGCCATAGTGGAACCAAGAAAGGTAGCATGTCTTACCTTGACTGTATTACAACACCAACTAGTGATTAAATTACATAATAAACATATATACATTCAGACATATCAGCATAAAGTAATATAGCATGCTTTGTTGTTTTTTTAATTCCTAATTTTAGGAAAATGGCTATAACGATTTTGACTAAAATGCATATTTGGGGATTGTGTGAATGACAAATAACCTTACATACTTATTTTTGGGGTGAATACTCCTTTATGGGCAGTATACTGATGAGTGTTGACTGATTTTTTCAAAAACTTGAAATATTTTAAAAATAGCTCTAACAATTTGGTTCTAAATGGTTATCTTGGGAGTATTTGTCATGCCAAATTGCGATGTATAGTAATTTTTTGAGTAAAAACTTGTTCAAGAGTATTCTGAAAATTGAAAAATGACACCTGGACACGGGAATCGAACCCGTGTCCAGGTGTCATTTTTCAATTTTCAGAATATGATATCTAGGTGGAGTAATCCCCACTAATAAGCATAAATAATAGCTCTGGCTATTAATTCTTGTTCAAGAGTAGTTTACAAAAGACAGCTTTTTTAAAAATTTAAAATATTTTTAAAATGACTTTAATGATTTGGTTATAAATGTGTATATTGAGATTGTTTGACATGACAAATAGCACCGTATACTGGTTTTGGAGGTAAATTTGGTTTAAGGGTGGTTTAACGACAACTACTTAGATATATTAGTTTTCTAAAACAGATTACATAGTAAATTACTGAAGATTGATTTTTGTAAATTTTGAATATTTTTGACAAAATATATAATGATTTTGTTCAAAATTACTAACGGTGAACTATTTTACATGATAATAAATAATGTATCTTTATTTTTCTAAAATAAATTAATATAATGGTAGTTTACTTAAGATAAATTATAGAAAATATGACATTTTTCGAAATTGAACTTAAAGATTGAGTTAAAAATTGTTATCTGGGAATGGTTTTTCATTATAATTAAGAATAACTTTATATTTTTAAAAATAGCAAATAATTTTAGGATAGTTTACAAAAGACTTAGTTTGGAAATTTTGAGATTAAAAAAAATATTTGAACAATTTGGTTTAGAGTTTTAAAAAAATCAATAGTTTTTATTGTGCTTTGTAATGTGTTTATTTTTATGATTAGAACTTACTAAAGGTGGCGAATTAGGGAAGGCGAGTAAAGGCCAGTGTGCTTACTGTGTTTATAGAAAAACATTTATTTGGCCAAAATAATTAAAATATTGCTTCAATACAAATAAAGAATTTAATTTTCTTCACATGGTGACCTCAAAAATTTCTCGAATATATGTCAAGGGTGTCCTGGAATTTAATGACAACTTTCTCTCTTCATTCAAAAAGTTCGTCATCTAATGCCGCTATGCTCATGACAGATATTCAAGAACTGTTGATATCACCATTTGTAGAAAATTAAAGTCTATGTTTCTATTGAAGCAATATTTTATTTATTTAGACAAAAAAAAAGTTTTGCTTCAAAAACTGTAAAAACACACTGGCCCTTTCTCGCGTCCCCTGCATCCACACCTTACAGGTAATTTACTGGAAACCTATTTTTGAACATTTTCTTCGCAACTATATTAGACAATATGAGAAAGTTAGTGCGATTGTGTCGTAGCATTTATTTTAAAAAGTGACCCTTGCACGTCCCTAAACTATTTTATACCTTATAGTCTAGTTTATCCAATCCGGATATCATCTTTTAACTTTCCCCCCGTTTTCATGTCATGAAGTTTTATCTTGTTTTATGTATAAAAAAAACTGCTAGCATTTCCTTTCCGCTTCCCATGTAAATTTGATTACGCATGCGAAGCAGAGGAACCAGGGTGTGTGTGTGGGTTCTTTATGAAGTCAACTTTGAAAAGTGAATTAAAACTTTACTTATTCCCTAATCTTTCTTTGTTTTCTCATTCTCTAGACTTTTGTGACGCCACTTCCTTGAAACTAGAGCTTGACACTTTAAAGAGAACCCAATTTTGGTTTGAGCGCTTTTAACGTTTTGTTAAAATAGAATATCAGATAGGGTTTTATCCGCATCAGTGGGCACGCAGACTGAATTGCAGGCTCATTCAGTCCAGTTAGCTGGTTACGAGGAGGACAGGGTTTGAATCTAGACCGGGGTTAATGAGTTTGTATGTTTTCGAAAATGGTTTACCCCTCTACCATCCACGCAAATACGGGCACACTTATTCTAAATTACAATCTTGCTTATCCCTAACATATTGGCGTAATTAGTATTTATGCGTAGGCCTATATCCAGAGCGGATAGTAAGATACCGTGCCTAATAGTTTCAAAATACGAGATGCTAGTTAGACAAGTTATTAGGCCAACTTGCGCGTAGCCATATTTATATGTCAAGTCATGTCTCCTGTAGCTGTCATTTTTGATGGGTAATATATTCCTTTTTAGGCCAGCAACCCGCAAGTTGGTTTGATCATCAGGCGCTTGGCATGCACTCAGCCCTTCGGCTGGTTAGTACTCCCGCACCATCTGGTAAAAATCTCATGTATCGGGGTAGTTCAGGAAATGCGGTGGCTCCCCGTTGGCTTCCACACTGAATTTCTTTGAGCGAGAGCGGAAAGGCCCACCAATTTTGTCGTGAAAGGTAATTTCACATATCTTTGAAGGTTCTTTTACATGCCACAATCAACATAGGACCAATAGCCTCTGAAGGAACTTATGCTGTGGATTTTTATCGCCCAAGAAGAATCCGTCAACCCCGGCTGGGTTTTAACCCACAAACATCGGGCCCTGAGACGAGCGCTTTACCCCAAGTCCACCGAAGTCGACCGATAGTATCAATACTTACAAAATAACAATGATGTTATAGTAAATCAATGTGAATGGAAAAAAAAGGAGTGTATTTTCTAAAAGATCCTCCATATTTAAATTGGACTGTGCGTGAAACTTAGCGACAGCAGCCATTGTTTATTTTGGCTAGACCTTCCTTCCTGTGAGCTAGAAAGAGAGAGAGATAGCATTTTCCCCTCTCGCAGTGAATGGGGGGTGATGGAGAGAGAGTGAGGGGGGAAAACTCTTTGGTTTTCCTTCGTACCTAAACCTCGTTCAAGTACGGACCAATCTAAAAGACGGGGGAAGGAACAGTGGAGAGGTTTTTGAAGAAGGCGTTGGAGCACTTTTCACAGAACACTCCAACAAACAAAGACGGCCTCAAACTCTCTTTATCCGGGCACGGCGGGATAAAAACGTCGGGGACGTAAATGAATGCCGAGAACTGTGTTATTTAGTCAGCGCTCGTTATTCTATTCTGGAATATAGACTAACAATCAGCCTCCAGAATTTGATGACATGTCGCCTTTTTTTCCGTTTATGAAAATAATAAAATTCTGGAAAATATTCTATTTAAAACATGTATTAAATTAATTCTAGATAAGCCAAGTTTAATTTCTTCCAAGGACGTCAATACTAAAAACATTTATTAAATGAGTTACCTACGAAGCAATAACAGAGATTCTAGTTATCTTTTCACACTCGTGTGAGGTCACCTACATTTCAACGATCATGAATGTTTCAGACATGCCGGGAATCAAACCCGGGACCCTTAGCTCAGTTGGCAAACACACTACCGACTGAACTAAGGCATCGGACAGCTGTAATACCTATTAATTTGACTGTACAGCACGTCTTATTGGCCATTCGTACCATCAAACATATTTACTCTAACACCAGATATGGTAGGAACGAGAGAGATAGAATCTAGAGAAAGCATACTCAAATTTGAGTGGCGTGAGCTTATACCTCAATTTTATTACGAATGGACGTATCTGACAGCTAGAAAAAAAGTTATTAGATATACTTCCACGTCAAGTCATGTGATTTGAAGCCGTCACTTTTGATAGATATTATCAATACCTTACCCGCTTAGGTGGTTTAGTTAGCTAACGCGCTAGTTTCGTGTTGAGCTAGACTGCCGAGGACAGGAAGATCAAGGTTCAAATCTCGTTCGGGTGAACTGGGGCTGGTTTCCCTAAGCGGTTTTCCACTCTCCCTCTACGCAAATGCGGGTTAACTCCTTCTAAATTCAACCTTTCCGATTCCTAAGTCATTAGCGTAATTAGTACTTAAGCTACCCAAACGGGTAGTAAGACGCGGAGCTAAATAAAATTATCAATATCTATAAAATAATGTTAGAAACATAACGAAAAGCTATTTCTGCCACAAAAAATCAAAATGTTTTCATTTTCTAAAATGTGTTTCAAACGTCCATTTTCAAGAAAAATCAAACTAGGCCTGTAGAAAACAATTTAGGGAAAGCCCCCTCAAGTGAATGCGGCCGAGAATCGAACCCCGGCGTCACCATCCTGAAGTCTAATGGTATAAGGACGACTCGCAGCGAGCTATCCGTTCATATAGAGCGAGAGATAGGCTCACAACTTTGGCAAGCATTTCATTGTGTGTAAACTGAGGTATTAAAAGATGAAGGAGGCTGTAATGACAGAACCCCTCGCTATTAACGCAAGCGTTGGCAGACCATCCATCACGAATAATGAGTGAGGGAACAGAAGGAAGTCTGGACCGGAGAGAATTGACTGCCGTGGAAGAGGGAAAGTATGGCGGTGACAGTCGTTCTTCTTGACGTCCCTATCTAAATGTTCCAGGGATGAAACTTTATAAGAAACTCTTCCGTCACACTTGCAAGAGTCTTGAAGAGTCGCCGACCCCTTTGTCCCTTTTAACTCGCACAAGAACTCGTTGAAAACAGTTCATTTTATACGAGAGTCTAAGATAAAATGAACCATTTTTATTCTTGGCAAACAAATATTCTAAAATAACTGGTGGGATACGCAGCAGGTATTGTAAAATGTTCATGGGAAGAACATTATGACAGTTACAAAACTCACTATATCTACTTTCACGTATTCATACGTCAAGTCATGTGATCTGCAGTCGTTACTTTTGATATATATGATCAATACCTATAAAATAACACTAATAGGCCTATAGTAAAATGTTATCAATGTTGACCGCAAACCAATATATTTGTATTTTCTAAAAAAAGCCCTTTCCATGAAAATTGGATTGTACCTGCCATTTAAGTACACTCTGTCTACCCTGTAAGGTAACAAGCTTACCTTGACGGTTTCGACTATGGTGGAGCTTATAAGATAGGGCCATAGTGTTATCAGTCAAGGTAAGACAGATACTTTTCAGGGTAAATAGAGTGGGTTTTTTTCTATAAAGAAAGAACTTCAAGTACAGTCAGAGATAAAAGCTAGGGGAAAAGGTCGTAATAAGTGAAAAATACTCGTATCTGGCTATGATTATGTAATTTTAAACTTAAAACATATTTAATATCAAATGGGGGTCCGGGGTTCAATCCTCGGTCCGGGCACAGATTTATCTGATTGCCAAACCCTTCCTTCACCTCTGACAAGACGTACATCTCACAATCACCCTACCATTACACATTAGCGTAAGTGCGTATAACCCGAACAGGTAGTAAGACGCGGTGCTAATAATCATAATCATAATAATAATAATAATAATAATAATATCAAATGACTTAATTAAAACGATTATATTTTATTTCTATACATTCCCTGCATTACTCTACCACTCTTGTCCCTACTACTGTAAGTAAGCAAGTATTAAGGCGGGCAGTAAGACGCGGATCAAAAGAGAACTCTCAACTCCCAATCAAAACTAGCTCAGTTTGCAGAGTACTTCTAAACTAGATCTAAGAGTTCCGTGTTCGATTACCGGCTAGGTTATATACAGGCACACCACGTGCTCAAACCCGAACAGATAGCCCACAGAACAGTTGATTTTATTTGGGTTTTTTTAGCACTGAGGATTACTACCCGTTCGAATTATATCTATATGTAATAATTACGCTAATGAGTTAGAAATGAAGAGGGTAGAATTTATAGTAAGTGTATTACCATTTGCGTGTAGGGAGAATGGAAAAGCCATTAAGAAAAACCACCCTCAGTACAGCCGACCGGGATTCGAGCCCCGATCTTCCTCTCATTGACAGTCCAGTCCATTGCAAGAGTGACCCCTTAGAGCAGGAAGGAGCAAACTATGGCCCATAGCCCGCCGGTGTATTCAATCCGGCCCACGGGATAAATAATTTAAATGTGATGCGGTGAGGAGGCTTTTTTACACACAACAAAACTCTATTTTTATAAAACCATGACAAAATCAACCCTAATATTCATGCGAATAAGTGTTTTCAACCATGAAACTTAGGAAAGTGATCTGTCTTCTCTCTTGAGTAGCACCTCCTCGCAACTTCACCGAGATTATAAAACAATGCTGGAAGTTCATGTACAGTTCACTCATCTCACACCCCATCAATAAATCTTCTGAATTAACTCAAAAATATACCAAACCACTAAGGTATTTATGATTGTTTTATCTTCTCAATGTATTTAAATTTATAGGCCAACATGTCATTCTATTATGTGTGTTTAGCAGTTTTTACTTTCTCATATCAAGTTTTATGTGATCACGTTCCCCCCCCCCACCCCCCCAAAAATTATTTTATAATTCCGTCTGTCTGCCTGTCCTTGGCCATGGATCCAGAACTGTTTGATGGATTTTGTTCAAACTTGCTATTTAGAGTTTATAGGGCTATACTACAAAAGTTTTTTTTCACCCTAGCCCTTTAATTAAGGGTAGTTTACTGATGAATAATTTTTTTGACTTTCAAATTTTTTGAAAATAACTCTAACGAGTTTGTTTAAAATGCATATACAGGATTTGACTGACATGACAAATAGCAGTGTATTGATGGTTTTTGGGAAAAGATGTGTTAAAGTGTAGTTTACTTATGGAATTTTTTTTATTCTAAATATTTCAAAAACAGATTTAACGATTTGATTAAAAATGTGTTTATGGAAATTGTATGGTATGGTAAATAACAATCTACAATTGATTTTTGGGGGGAAGTATAATTTATTGGTAGTTTACTGAAGAATGACTAAAAAACTTGAAATATTTTACAAATAGCCATAACGATTTGGTTCAAAAAGGGTATCTTATGTTTGACATGATACTTAACACTTTATATTTGTTTTGGGGGTGGAAACTCATTTATAGGTAGTTTACTGAAGAATGGTTTTTCAAAAACTTTAAATATTTTACAAATGGCTTTACCTATTTTTCTTAAAATGTTATCTGCGAGTGTTTGACATGAACACGACAAATAAAGCTGTTTACTTGTTTTTTGGGAGCGAAATTCAGTTTCAGGTAATTTACTGATTTTTTAAAATTATAATAATAATGGCTTTAGCGATATGGTTCAAAATTGGTATCGAGGGACTATTTTACATTATCAATAATAATGTGTATTTATTTATTTAAAATAAATTAATTTAGGATAAGTCTACTTATACAAATATACATCAAATTTGAATATTTTGGAAAATGAGCGTGAAAATTGAATTCAAAATGGGAATCTGGGAATAGTTTTTCATGATAAATAAGAATAGATTTTTATTTTTACAAATAAACAATCATTTATTTCTGAAAATATAGATTTCGTTAAATATAATTGAACAATATGGTTTAAAATGTATATATAAAGAGTGATTATTGTGATTAACCAGATAATGTGTTTGTTTTTATAAGGAAAACACACTTAAGGATAGTTTACTCAAAACCTATTTTTGAAAATTATCTTCGAAGTCATAACACACAATATAAGAAAGTTTGTATGATTGTTTCATACCATTTATTTTAAATTAATTTTGAAGAAAAATTAATAAACAAAAATTTTTGGCACGCAATTTTTTTTATTCCATTTGGCCCTCCTGTGAGTAAGTTTGCACATTCCTGCCTTATACCATGCGGCCACCAACGTATATAGGCCTATATATCCATACATTAATTAAGCTAATGATGCAGGGATGAGGAAGGTAAAATGGTGTGTAAAATGTATCCACATTTGCGTGGTGGGAGAGTGAGAACCCACTATAGGGAAAAAATACCTTCAGTACACCCAACCAGTATTCAAACCCTGATTTACCAGTCACCTGCAGCAAGTCCAATTCGAGAGTGACACGTTAGACCGTACTACTATAGATGAGGCTAGAAAATTAGGTTAGCTTGGAGCCGCCATTACTACATTATTTTCGTGTACCTCTGGTGGTACACGCACCACAGGTTTAAAACCACTGTATCAGAGAACAGCCAGAGAGAGCTTGATGACACCACTATCCCATTAGAATCAGGATATCACTGGTGAGAAGGTAAGGAACCTGTTTTTAATGTTTGTTTACATTCATTCGACATTATATCACTCACCGTAGTTGTAAAAAAAAAGTCGTATTTTTTAAACATGACTATTATTATTATTGTTATAAGCCGCTTATTTTCCAAAAGCTGTTATCCGCTCAGCAACTCTTTAAAGCCCAACGTGAATGTAGTCCCCCCCCCTCCCTATTAGTTTCACTTTGTAGTCCACGAGTTATAGCCGGCGCTACGATAAATCATAGTTTACAAGGGAATGTTCCGTACAAGTTTGTGAATTAAGGCGTCATAAACTTGAAACTCCCCCTCCCCACCCCCTCCAACATTTGTTTGGCGCGAGCCTGACGTGTTTATAGCACGGCGCACACAATCACACGTCGTCTGCCGAGTCTAGGCGGGGGACACCTCAGAGACAGCAGCAGCGGTGGGTTTGAGGGCCAAGGCGTGGCTACATTTTTTTAATTTTTCATTATTAGCATCGCGTCTCATTATCCGTTCAGGTTATGTGCTTGTGTACTTATTACGCTAATAGTTTTAGGGATGAGGAAGGTTGCTTTTAAAGGAAGTGTACGTGCATTTACGTGGAGGGAGAATGGAAAAGCATTTAGGGAAAACTACCCTCAGCACACCCGACCTGGATTCGAACCTCAATCTTACCGTCATTCACAGTCTCAGTCCAACACGAGAGTGACACCTTGGACCACGCGACCACTGAAGTGGCTAAGGTCATTGGTTCGAATACTTTCGGGTGAACTTTGGGTGGTATTTCCTGAAGCGTTTCCCACTTTCTTCCTCCAAGAAAATGAGGGTATATTCCCTCGAAAACGCTTTATCTTTTCCATCCCCACTTAAAACAGTACGGTATAAAAATAATTAACAGAATTTTAATATAAAGATGGACTCAGGAAAAAATATTAAAATTGTTAATTTCTCGGCGAATCCGATTCAAGAAACGAGAAAAGTCGAGAATCAAATAATCAAGGTTAAAAATTAAAGAATCAGGGAATTAAGAATCGGAATCATTGAAAACAAATTTCATGACAAATCTAATAATTTTATCTCTTTAAAGTATTTTAAAGAGCACCTTCTGAACCGACTTATTATATCAGCACACGACTTATAAACTAACTTAAATTTAGAACAGACACAACGTCTAGCCCCCCGGATTTTAATATATCACTTGTGAAAGAGGAAACACGTATTTCACCAATAAGGCATTTTTCGGTCATGCTGGAAATCGAAACCAGGACCCTTAGCTTAGCAGGCAGGCACACTATAAACTGACCTTTATTTCATTTTAGTACCGCAGAACTAAGACGAGCGGTAATGGGCCAAGAATCACTTGACGCGTTTTGACGTCCGATTGGCACCAACTGAGTGGGATACACGTCAGGACGCGTGACGCACGCGCGCGCGCGCGCGTGTGTGTGTATGATGGTGGGGGGG
>CABFWB010000178.1:373923-409346 GCA_902151455.1 Timema bartmani
ATAGTGGGGCTAGAGAAAGAGACAGGTATAATGAATGTTCTCAAAACAGACCGCCGAGCAGTGATAGATGGGAAGCACTGTTTTCACCGTTAATTAAGTTCAGTTTTATTTCTGTGGACGCTATCGGCCGGTGAAATGCGATTAAGACAAACAAATATTTGTCAATGACGGACTCGGGGTAGTTGTATAGCGGGAGAAAGGTAAGCAAAACGCTATTAAAATCAAGGGAACATACAAATATTATCGAGCATTGCGAGTCATTTACAATCAAATTTCCATAGGAAGGACCTTATTTGACAATCAGAAAAGTTTTATTATTATTATTATTATTATTATTATTATTATTATTATTATTATTATTATTATTATTATTATTATTAGCAGCAGCACCTAGTCTTACTACCCATTCGGGCTATACGCACTTACACTTATGTGTAATGGTAGGGGGATTGTGAGATGAAATGGAGGACCTACATACTGTTTAACGTGGGATCCGAACCACGGTGGAGGCCTGGCATTCCTCACATTCACAAGCTGTGATTAATAAACGTCTTGTCAGAGATGAAGGAAGGGTTTGGCAATCAGATAAATCTGTGCCAGGACCGAGGATTGAACCCTGGATCCCCAGCTCAGAGGTCTAACACCGCCAGGTTACCTCTCGAAAAGTTACTAAACCCACGTATCCATACGTCAAGTCAAGGGATCTGCAGCTACCAATTTTGATACATTATATCATCAATATAAAATAATAATCAAATGTTATCAATATTGACCTCGTAAAAATAGGTTTTTAATTTCTAAAATACTATTCATTATTGAAGATTCGACTGTAGCTTAAGGTGGGGTTGTGGGAAACGTCTGTCTGTTAATGTCTGTATAGTTTTTTATAACTTAAAAAAAAGTATGGTCAAAATAAATAAAATATTTTTCCCAGTAAAAATGCATAGTATAATTTTCTACAAATGGTAGGTTTATACCTGGATTACAGTTCAAAAATCATAATTATGTTTAGGTTTTGGGTTGCCAACACTTGTAAAAGATCACTGTTTAGTTATAAATGTTTAGTTTTTTAATTAAATGTTGTATTTTATATTTAAAATAAGGTAAACTCAAGTTTTCTCACACTATTTCATTAATTTTAATAATTTCTTTCTACCCAAACCAAAACAAAAATTTAAACATTATTTAAGTACTTGTTCTTTGTTTTGGAATGTTATATCTATATTGTATAAAAGTGCATACATTAATAACTTTTAATACAGACATCGTATTTACTTGGAAAAGAGAAAAACTTGTAATTTTTTATATATAATTAATTATTTTATGATTATTTTATCGTATTTCGAAATATTTAACTGAATAAAATATTTTTATCCACTACGTGGGTGCATCATTGTAAATAACTTGTTGCCGTAATGTTCAATCACATGGTTTAAATTCGTCGGTCACCATTTTGAAGCTGTGTTCGTTAGACCTTTTGTGAAAGTGCTGTGAAGAGTAATTGTTTTAAGTGAAATAAAACGATGAATAAGTTTTGTGCCCGACCTCAAATAAATATAAATAATATTGGTCTTAATTACTGTAGTTAAATTTCACATTTATATGTTTTCATTACAACTATCCAAAGTGACGGATGTTAGCTGTTGGCGTAGGGATACATCATGGCCTATTTCTAGTAACTTTTTGAGCTGTCATCAAAGTAAATTAAGATCGTGAATGTACTATAGTCTTAACTGTTCGTGATTATCATGGCGGACTTTAACCAGGACTTTTCCTCTTCATTTAAAAAGTGTATGTTCAAATACGCTATAATTACGACAGATATTCGAGAAATGATGAGCTAACCATGTGTATAATATTAAACTAAACATATCTACCGGAACAAAATGTATTTATTTTGGACGTTTTATGTTATACAAACCTGCAAACCTTAACTCAAATTCCCTTCAACCCCGCCTTAAGGTAGGGATGTAGAGAGCGCGAGAAAAAGGCAGTGGTTTTGCAGTTTTCATAGAAACATTTTTTTGGTCACACTAATTCAAATATTTCTCTAATATAAACATGTAGATTAATTTTTTTCACATTGTGACCCCAACATTTGTGGAATATTTGTTAAGGGTGTCCTGGAATTTAATGACACTTTTTCTCTTCGTTTAAAAAGTTTATCGTCTAGTGCCACAATGCTCATTCAAGGACTATTGATACCGCAGCGTGAAAATAAAAATTAAACTTTACGTTTTTACTAAAGCAATGTTCTATTAATTTTGGCCAAAAACACTTTTTCTATAAAAACTAAAAAAATATTGGCCTTTTTTGCGTTCCGTACATTCCCACCTTAAAGGGGCCACCGGTAAGCGAGAAATCATCACGCAGACGTTCAGCTACAAGCCTATAACGTAATATTTAATCCTACGGTGCATTATTTCAAAATATGGCTCCCACCAAAAAAAAGTCGAAAGACCCCAACAGATTTCCTTAACAACCCTATATTTTGAGTTTTATTGATAGAAACAAAAGTGTGAATATGTGATATTACCTCATTTTCAACGACTTTTTAAGCATATTTTCGGAGCTGTGAGACAATGCTTGATGAAAAAGGCCCCTAGATTTAGCCTTACTATAACAAATGCAACAGCAATTGTTTTATTGGCTTACAATAGACAATTTTGATATATTTGAGAACTATCTGTGAGCTTTCCTATTTACTTTGAAATAAGAAGCTATGAAGGATGAAAGGAAGTAAAAGCTTGAACATAATAGATAAGTAGTTCCAGAAAACGACACAGACCATTGTATTTTAGGTTGTACGGTCTGACAACAATTGATAATTTATATATGACCTTGGAAGCCGTCTTAATAATAATAATAATAATAATAATAATAATAATAATAATAATAATAATTAAACCGCCAAGATATTTGAGTGTTTTTTTTACAGTAGAAAACCTCATTATAAAACATGATTTAAGGATGGAGCTATTTTTGAGGTGAAAGTCAATTATTAATAATAATTAGTACGGAATATATCTGGCTAATAGCTAGCCACTATATTCCCAACGTTATTGAGTGTGTGGCCCTCTCAGCTAGGCGTCGAGTGGGTCGGCGTCTCATGCATAAACATCGGTACTGGTGGCACTTTTAGGAGGGGATTGGGGGTGAGACTTGCCCTAGAGGTGTCTGGGAGAGCGAGGGCTGCGTGTTGGATGACTTCAGAAGTTTCAGGGGACGTGTGGAAGGGGGATGGTTCATGGAGATAACTTTACCCTTCTCTTGAGGGACATCTCGGAATAACTCAGCTACGATAAATCACAGTTTATTTTATACTAAGAAACTACAAAAGTTAGCGATGACATAAATAAACAGTCTTCTAGTTTGAATGTTTAGTAATATTGATCACATCTATTCAAAACAATTTATTATTTTAATGTACCAGAATGGGCGAACACGCAGGAAAAGGCATCAATATCGTTTGGTCTGGCTTACCAGTGACAAGAAGTTTCGGTTATTGGTATGGTGTCCTTAGGCAACTTCAGCATAACATTGAAAATTTGTCGGTTTTGAGTTTATTATTGATTATTATAGAGTGGAATCTGCTGAATAAAATGGTGTAACTATATTTAATATATGTAAGTTCTAGATATTAAAAGAAAATTCTTACCTGATACTTTACAACCCCATTTCTGAGAACGCCGGTCTGTAAGGCATCTTATTACGTGCTCCCAACTAACTATTTTAGATATATATTATTTATTTTGACCTTTATTACCCATACAACTTTTATAATCATAAATACATCTATCAATTTATCTATCTCTATACATAATTTACGTCTGTCAAGATGGCAATACCACTTTTACATTAGCAGCAGCTGTGAGATTTCTTTGTAATTCAGGTGTTGTGATTTGTTTGTTGATATTCAGTGAGTTGTTTATTTTGTGTTGTGTTGTAAGTTTGTGTGATTATTGTGGTGTTTATCCTCGAGAAATGGGAAGGAGTAAACGTATTTTTAAAGGTAAAGTTTAAAGTTTAATGGTAAAGTTGGATGAGAGGCGGATAGCGAAAGCTGAAAAAGCCCTCTTAGAAATAGAAAAAAAAAAATCTGTCAAAAAGAAAACTGGAAGACCTACTAGAAGAAGCAGAAGACCCAGGGAAGCCATCTTATGCATCAGGAATGCACTAATGTGTAAAATAAAGAGAGCTAGAAACTTTTTTCTTTACGTTTTGCTTTTTTTCTCCCGTTAGTTACATTTTTACTCACTCGTGTACCTTTTTCTCAGGATCTATAAGAAATATCGGTTTGAATTTTTTTTTAGTATGCTGTCCATAGTACAATACAAGTTTTAACGAGAACTTTTAAAAATTATCTTTCAAATAAAACATGACAGAAATTAAAAGCTACTCTTTTTTCAACATTTTTTAAGAGTTTAGTTAAAAAAAAGTTCTAATTTATTTTATATTTATGATAAATAATTATTACCCCGTCTAAAGTTGTATTAATAAACTATCTTTCAATAGAAAAAAAACACACAGTAATATATTTTTAGGTTTCTGAGAAAAGGGTACATACGTTAGTATGTAAAAGAACAGGACGAAGTGCCCCCCTTAACGTTGAATGGCTTCCCACTCTCCCACCTTAAAAATGCAGGTACATTTCTTATACATCTTTTCTTAATTCTATATTATCCAATAGTGCAAAATCATGGGTTCCTGTGTAAGTAGTAAGACGCGAATAACATGTTTTATACCAGCCTCCATATAACACCTGACTTGGGTAGGTAATCCAGCTCGAACCAAACGTCGCATTGTGGAACGGTTTTTATGTTGCCTACTTTAAAAAATAGAGTAATTATTGAAACCAGTAAAAAAAACTCCAATTTAAAAAAAAACATGCAACAAAATTGAAATTATTCTAAATTGAAGGAAAGCTATTTCACTGGTCCCAATCTTGCAGTTGTTAAGTGAAGAGTGCAGAAAATCACTCTAATGCGATTTCTGGTTTAAGGGTAACCTTGTATCTAATTTATCGATTGATCATGTTTTTAACAACCCTGATAATTGTGTTTCTAATATTCCGTTGATCTTGTCCCTAATATCCTGTGAAATGGACTCTTACAGCTTATTAAAACCCTGTCCTAAGATACACACTGACCTCTACGGTTATCCACTGAATGAAGCTCTCAATGAACAACCCTGTTCTAAGATTCAATCTGACCTGCTCTACAGTTCTCCCCTGAATGAAGCTCTCAATGAACAACCCTGTTCTAAGATTCAATCTGACCTGCTCTACAGTTCTCTCCTGAATGAAGCTCTCAATGATCAACCCTGTTCTAAGATTCAATCTGACCTGCTCTACAGTTCTCCATTGAATGAAGCTCTCAATGAACAACCCCGCTCTAAGATTCAATCTGACCTGCTCTACAGTTCTCCATTGAATGAAGCTCTCAATGATCAACCCTGTTCTAAGATTCACTCTGACCTTTGCATGCAGTTCTCCACAGAATGAAGCACTCAATGAACAACCCAGGTCGCCCTCGGGGAGGCTTTGACAGGCAGGAAGGATGTGGAGGGAACTAGAAGCAATTTAGTGTTTGGGGAAACCGGTGTAATGGTTCAGGATGGTTGGTGACCATTCAGGGGAAGCCAGGCGTAGCCAAGTGACCATGGAAAACCTTAACAAAGGAAACGGCGTGGGGAAATGGGAAAGGGAAGACATTACTTATATTCCACGATTCCAAACAAACTAGTTCAAATCTTTAAATAAAAAAATAAAAAAACAAGCTCACTCTACACGTGTTATGATGATCTAATTACAGTAAAGCTGAAATGTCTTTATTGTCGTATTTAGGGACCACCGTTCTTAAATCACTGATGTCACTGACGGAAGTAGGAAAATATGGAGGAAATTTATAAAATTAGACCAACAACGGTGACCAGACCTTTCCAAACCTGACCAAAAGAAGTGAAAGGCCTAGCCCACGTGCCCACCGATGAGTGATTAATGAGTTTTGATTAAATTTTGAGTGTTAGCAACTTTGAATTTTAAAATTGTTTGAGGGCCCTTCCCTACATATTATTTTTGGCACGTAGAAATTTGAGCTAAACAGCCATTAAAAATAAAGTTATTTTAGCGATTTTAACCAATTCTGACCCTCTTCGGTGGCCGTATGTTCTAAGTCATCACTCTCAATGGACTAGACTTGACGATTACGAGGAGATCGAGATTCGAATAGCAGTAGGGTGTGGGCCCTACTTAGGGCAGTTTTGTCCTAAATAGTTTTCCAATCTCTCTCCAAACAAATGTGGGTACCAATCCTCTAAATTCAGCTTTCATCCATAACACATTAGAGTTATTATTATTATTATTATTTAGCACCGCGTCTTACTACCCGTTCGGGTTATACGCTTAAGTACTAATTACGCTAATGGATTAGGAATTGGGAACGTTGAATTTAGAGGAAGGGAACCCGCATTTGCGTGGAGGGAGAGTGGAAAACCATTTAGGAAAAAACCTCCAGTTCATCCGACCGAGATTCGAACCTCGATCTCCCCGTCCTCAGCAGTCGAGCTCAACACGACTAGCGCGTTAGCTAACTACGCCACCGAGGCGGGTCGGTGATTAAAAAAAGTATGGTATGTTAGAAAACATTTAAAATAAAACAAGCACCAATCAATATGTGGCCAAACTAGTCAGTCTCGCCTTGTTTGATTTGTTGATGAGTGAAGGTAGAGGGTTCGAATCATAGCTGGGTGCGGATGGGCACAGGTGAAGCGCGATGTTAACTGTACTAATGAATCAATGTTAAGTTATTCTATAAAGCGGATTGATCTATGTAAAATTAGTGCCAGGTTTGAGGGCGATGAGACTGAATAATTCCTTCGTGACTTGTTATGAGGATTCTGTGCTGAATATTGGATAAACCCGGGTAAAAGTATGGCCGGAAGGATGTTGTAAATTTTATAGCCCTTCTTCAGGACTCGGGAGTTTATATCGTTTTATTATTGTATGTGTTTATTTCTGTACGTTAGCTTCATCACGTGATTTGTAGGGAAACAAGAGCTAGATTCATATTTGATTGGGCAGGTCTATGTTGGAATAAGCAAAGTTCTTATGGGCTGTAATATTATAAAAATAGGTGTTTATTTTAAATTAGTTCATATTAGAGAATGTTTTTATACTGATGAATATATCTTTGTTTTTAATCTGTTTCTAAATGTTAAAATAGATTGGGGTAGGTACGTATATTTGCTAATCATAATAATCTAAAAAGTTTTAAATTTCAAAATCGACGCGACGTAAATTATCTAAAATAATATATATTTTATAGGCCCTAGCCCAATAGTTAAACTGACCATTTCATGAATTGGGCAAATTTCTACTCATTCTGTGAACTGGCTTCTTTGCTTAACCATTTCACAAAATGAGCAAAAATTGCATACCTCTTGCCCATTTCATGGACTGGAACTTATTGTATTATCTACTATAAGCTTAATTGAAATTAGTTTTACGATATTATATTAAACTAACCCAAACTAACTTAGCCTAACCTTCCATTCTAAAACGATTAAACGTTAAATTGACTTTAAAACCAAACCGGTTCTTCTCTTGCCCATTTCATGGACCGGGCAAAAAATCGTCCAGTTCATTATTTAGGCAGTGTTTGTGCTGCTCAGTCTATGAAATAGCCCATTCATGAACTGGGCAACACAAGCGCTGCACAATTCATTGCCCAGTATGTGAAATAGTTGGGAGGAAAGGTCAGTTCACAGAATGGGCAAAAATTTGCCCGATTCATGAGTTAGGCAAATTCAAGAATGTGGTGTAGCATGTGTGTGTGTGTGTGTGTGTGTGTGTGTGTGTAGAGAGATATATTCATTATTTTAATTAATAGTTTACGTTATATCGACTTTCAAATTTACAAGCTTTTAGATATGGCTAACAAATATACGGAAATCAACAAACTGTTTTAAAATATATCATTTTATTTATGCTATGTAAAATATGCTATGGTTGTAGAGAGTATATTTAACAATAAATAAATAGCAGTCTTATAATACTTTTTTTTTTTTGGAAATGCAAGCTAGCCCAACCATTTAAAAAAAATGGTATGGCACATTTAGCCGGGAGGTACATGACATCCAGGTTTGGTCGCCTTATGTGTAGACTATTAGCCGATCTGGTGGGAACATAACGTTGCCCAGGGTACACCATAGAAGGTTGTCTACACGTCGTACCCGTAATGAAATGATGTGATGATAGTTATTATGAGTTTGTGATGCTGGTGTGAGTCTTAACCTAACTTAAGTCTAATTAACCAAACCCTGTTGACTATTGGAATCAGTCACCTAATGGGAAAAATACAAAAGGTACCAGCAGGGAATAAAGCCCGGTACCCCTGGGTTCGTAGCCAGGTGCACTGACCACTACACCACGGGGTCGGTTGCCCAACCAATGGGAAATTAGTTGATTCAAAATAAATATTCTTTATAATCAAAATTACGTTTTAAAATAGTGTCACTGTTTTGCAGTAGCTTCTGAAATAACAAGAGCTCAACCCAAAACACCGAAATGCTCTCTCTGTTATCTGTTTTCACAATGAACCTGGGTAGAAAACCAAAAATAATATTACTATTTTTTAACAAAAAATACAAATTAATACACACTGCATTTATTAAACTCTTAAACTTCATTAAAATAACTATTCATCTGACCAAAATACTAAACACGATTGAAATAAATAGTTAGGGACCTTACTTTGTTAAATTTTACGATTACTATGTTTATGATCCCTTACAAAGGAGAACTTGCTATTTTATGGTATTTAAAATTATTTTAGTATGTTTAGAAATGCTAAAAATGTGTTATTTTATCTATAGAATTAAATAAAGGAATGAAAAACAATCATTAGTGTCATCAATTAAAGACTATACGAGTTAATGTATCTGAAATTCCAGCCCACGAAATATATTTTGAATAACCTACTTAATATTTGAATGTATATACAACGTGTCCATAAATTATTCACCCAATTATATGGCTTGATAGATTATAATTTTAGGAGTCATCTTTCAACGGTTTACCTTAGTACACAACCCAAGATATATTTACTCTTTATTTCTCAAATTACCGCAAACAATTTTTAGATGTTCCTAAAATACTGTGGTGAGTAATTTATAAACAGCCTGTGTATTATTTAAACCTGTGCAAAACCTGGATTCAATTCAAAGTTTCGAATCTAAATAAATCCTAGATTCGGATTCGATGGGCTTAGCTCAAAATTAGAATCTTTCATACTTATTTCAGTTATTAATATAATCAGACAGGAAATCAGTTCAGTGATTATCTTGTATTTTAAAACAGTAGCTAGGCACACCTTTAAGTAGATATTAATAAAACTTTACATTATAATTTAAAAAAGTGGTGTGATCTTTAAATTGATTTCCAATCTTTTGGGATTAGTGCTATTTATTAAATAAACCTGGAACGTGTCTAAAATGTTTATCAACAATATTTTTTAAAAAATATCTTACTATTGGATTGGATTTGGATACTTGACATAGTGAGATTTTCAACACATATTTGATTTTAAACCTTATCATAGTAAGCCTAAAATAAATTATTCTATTTAGATCTGAAATTATTTTTAAAATAAAATATTCGATCCAATTTTATGAGATTTTATTCGGATTCGACTCGAAATTTACTTTAGGCAAAGGACTCAATTCGTACTTGACTCGAAATATTTTTTTCTATGCAATTTGGATTCGATTTGAATATATTAGCTAAGATTCATAATCTATTAAAAATTGAAAATTATGGATAGATTGAAACAGAAAACCTCATGATTCTAGTTGGCCCCCGAGGCATTTTGTGTATCACCTGCTTGAACAATCTATCCTTGATTTAAACCCCGAACCTTCCAGAGAATTAGGCCCCACTGTAAATGATTTATCAAACACATAAAAGGGTATATTATGCTTGGGTGTACAACTCCTCAAAGTTCTATTTACAAATAAAATTCACAACTGTGCTGATTTATTGTTCTTGATATATCGTAGGATTCGAAGAGTGTGTGTGTATTTTCGTTTCGGAAACTAAACTATTTGAACTTAAACAAAATCAACTCAAAGAAGGGCAGCGATGTTTTATAACTGTTGTAAAAATACATATATTCAGAGCTTCCATTTCACAACCGAGTCATGTAATCTAACTAAAGCAATGAAAATACTTTGTGTTTTATGAAGACTATAATCTGGCCAGATTTAAATATGGAAACATAATTTAATCCCATACAAAGCAAGTTTCAAATGAAAGTTTTAAATAAAAAAATTTCACACACAAAAAATAATTGTGCCACGTCTTACAACCCTTCCGGGCTATCTGCATTTAACTAAACTAAAGGGGTAGGTAGAAATGAGGAAAGGAGAATTTTAAGGGAAATGTCCCAGAATTTACGTGGAGAAAGGGTTGGAAATCATTTAATTATAGGAGGAAAAACCTCAGTATATTCAGCCAGGATTTGAGCTACAATCTACGCATCACCGAAAAACTAGACTATACGAGCATGCCCCACCGAAGGGTTTGTGCAAGTTGTGTTGAGTAGACTAACAAAACAGATATTACTGGCAAATTTGAAGAAAATGTATTTCTAGAAGTGAATTCAAATGTATCGTATTATAAAAGCCAGTTATTAAAAATATCATCGCAAGGAGTAGAATTAAAGCATATCAAAACATGTAATTCAACTTTACCCAAAATGCCGACATGTCGAACATAAATCACACATGAAACTGAGATCAACCTAATCCATGCACAACTTAGGTAATGATCACGTGTAGAAATAGTAACACGAATTACAAAGGTTTCTACACCATAAGACGTATCTGTGGAGTAATTTACGCTTCTTATGGTATGTGAGCTGCACAACAGATTTATTATACCTTTCAAGTAAAAAGTTGAAGACTTAATTATCACAAAAATGTATAAAACTCGTAATGACGATTAAAAGATTGACTGAAACTGACATTATAGCGGGAAAAAAGTAATCCAATCTCCCCCCTTCTTGATCTATTTACTATCTGCACACAATTGTGTTGTTTGTACGGCCCAAAAAGATTTATATTTTTCCTCTAAGCAAGCTGCCTTCCTACAACCTAAGTTTCATACAAAGGTGCTATTATAAAATATAAACTTTTTTTAGGGCAACAATGATAACATTAGTATTATTTTATAGGTCTTGATATATCTGTCAAGCGTCACAGCTGTAAATCATTTGACTTGACGTATGGATACGTGAAAGTAGAGCCAGTAACTTTTCTGTCAGTTAAGGTTCTTCCTAGAAAAACATCGGATCTGCGGTTCAAAATTTATTAGAACTCCTCTCATGAAAATTCGTTTTGAAATTAAATTTTGGGAATAGACTAAGAGAAAGAAGATCAGAACAGAAGTGAAAAATTACAAATATATATTTTTTTCCATTCCTTAATACCATTATAATAATAAAATAAATGCATATATTATATATGTAGTTTTTTAGATAATGTAGCATCAGAAAAAATAGAATTTACCACTTTCGTATTTCCTAAAATTAAATGAAGTCTTCAAAATAAAATCTAATACTTGTGCCGAATTGAATCTGACCGAACGACCCCCCATGATAGCCAGATTTACTCCTGCCCTCTCCCCCATAACCGGGCCCTCCAATTTTTATTTTATTTATAGGCTATAAAACCAGGCCTCTTAAACAGGAGGGGTTACCTTTTTATGGCGGCTTTGATATGATAAATCTGGTTGACAAGCGATCTCAATCCTAGAACGTCCAAAAGAAGATGTTGGGTCATCCTTCATTCATGATATAGTGTTACCGTTATTACAGGCGGGAAACGCACTTTCTGCCTACTTGGTGATTTTGAAGCTATTTTTCTAAGCGGCTAACACATTACCTTGGCGCACCTAAGCACTATCACACTCTAGACGCCAATGAAGAAAATACAAATAATGGGAAGAGAATGGGTGATTCATCATGCGAGGCCTCTTGTTTATCTTCTGATAACATTTCTTTTCTCTTTCACTAACTAGTATAAACACTCACTCTACTATTTCCGCCTGTACATCATTTACTTGTATATCAAAATTACCTTCACCTTGTTTCCTATTATAGATAGACATATTAAAATTCAACGGAGCATTTTTATTTATATCCTGGCAGGGAGATTCCTACTGGCCATTTTCGTGAAAGGACCAAATAGTCTGAGTTGAAAACAATTTTAAAAAAAAGTTTACAAAAACAAAACTACTTTAAGATCAAAAAATAATTTTGTGACGATGTAAGACTATTTTTATATTTATTTAAGAATGTTGGTGTTTTTTTTCCGATTTTATATCTTTCAAACTCATCGAATAAAATATGAATACATAAACATGGGAAAACCTGCCTATAAGTCACACAAAGCTTAGCATTCCCAAATGATGTGTTTCTGAATCTCTTATAAAAATAAAAATTGGGCCACGTTGCATGGTGGCTCATCATAAGGTCCACGGGCAGCACACAATCATGGGTAAGGCCTACATGTTTGAATTGCTTGCCTAAGACCATGAGGCCAAATGAGGCGGGTAATCGTGGATCTAATTTCCTGGCTAACCAGCCATGAGATGGCCTCTTGAGAGAATTATTTTAGTTTTAAAAATATGTGTCAAACAGTCTTAGTTGATATGAGTTGAAAACAGCAACCCGAAATTATAAAACGATCGTCGAGGGAGGATTTGTCCATCCCTGACTTGGGCGTTGTCGAGTTCTCTCAAGGTCGGCCGAACAGTCAGGTCCTGACAAATTGAACATGTAATTGTGAGTCTTCTCTCCACTCAACCGACAACTGCACTCCGTACGGTGGAACGAACAACCAGGGAGTTGCAGTTCCTTGTCCTTGTTGTGTCCTATAATTCTTAGTTTACTACTCAGCAGACAACTGCATTCTGTACGGTGGAACAAACAACCAAGGAGTTGCAGTTCCTTGTCCTTCTCTTGTCCTAGCATTCCTAGTCTACTATTCAGCAGACAACTGCACACTGCACGATGGAACAAACAAATAAGGAGTTGCGGTTCTTTCTCGTCCTATCATTTCTGGTTTACTACGCAGCAGATAAGGTTATTACTATTAAGATTGAACTTCTTAGGGGTTCTTCCAATGAATGTTGTACTTTTAAAAGTTTATTCCTATGAAGAGTTAATTTCTAAAAGCTTCTTCCTATTAAGATTGAACTGTGTGTTGATCCAGCCAGGCGAGGGGTCACGCAGACATCACATTGATCGAGGACGTACGTTACGCGAGCCGGAGACCAATAATTGAACATGATCAGTCGGTGAAACTGGCTAGAACATTCGGGAGCGACACCCTTCCTGTCGTGTCTGCATGGCCACTCAGGTGAGGAGCTACTGACAGGGTGGAGGAGGAACTACTGGCGGGGTGGATATACTGGCCGGATGGAAGAACTACTGGCAGGGTGGATGAACTATTGACAGGGTGGAGGAGGAGCTACTGAAAGAGTGGATATAGGGGCCGGGTGAGTGAAATACTGGCAGGGTGGGGGAGGAACTACTGGCAAGGTGAAGGAGCTACTGAAAGGGTGAAGTAGGAATTACTGTCAGTGTGGATGAGGAGCTAATGAAAGGATGAAGCTACTGGGAGTGTGAAGGAGCTACTGGAAGGATGGACTAATGGCAGGGTGGAGGAACTACTGATAGGAGAGGAGGAGCTACTTAAATGGTGGAAGGAACTACTGGCAGTGTGGGGAGGAACTACTGGCAGGGTGGAGAAGAAGCTACTGGCAATGTGAAGGAGCTACTCAAAGGATGAAGTAGGAATTACTGTCAGTGTGGAGGGGCTACTGAAAGGGTGAAGTAGGAATTACTGTCAGTGTGGATGAGGAGCTACTGAAATGGTAGAAGGAACTAATGGCAGTGTGGAAGAGGAACTACTGACAGGATCAGGAACTATTGATAGGGTGGAGTGACTAATGGCAGGGAGGAGGATGAACTACTGACAGGGTGGAGGAGAAGCTAATGAAAGGGTTAAGGAGGAAATACTGTCAATGTGGATGAGGAACTATTGACAGGGTGGAGAAGGAGCTACTGAAAGGGTGAATAAGGAACTACTGGTGGTGTGAAGGAGCTACTTAAAGGTGGGTGGAACTACTGGCAGTTTGGAGGAGCTACTGACAGGGTGGAGGAACTACTGGCAGGGTAGAGGAAGAACTAGTGGACGTGTGGATGGGCAACCATGCAAGTGTAGTTGAGGAATTATTCTAGGGTGTATGGGAATGTTTAATTCCTGTGTTAAAAAATATTGATTGCATAAAAAAATCCAATTAATGTGTGGCAGAAGGGAGCGGGAGTAATTTTACAGTTTTTATAGCATTACATTTTTTTGGCCAAAATAAATCAAATATTTCTCCAGTAGCAACATAGGGTTTAGTTTTCTGCACGTGCTAATATCAACAGCTCTTGAATATCTGTCAAGGGTGTCCTGGAATTTTGCCAATACTTTTTCTCCTTATTTAAAAGGTTTTGACAAACTTCCAGGACACCCTTGGAACAACTATCAATAAAAACAACGGATACGGACATCCAAGAGAATTTGACTTGTAACGATTTATTTTCAATCTCGTGGGACAATGTTTAAATCAAAATTATGTGGAAGGAAAGTTTAACCCGGCACAAAATTATAATTAAGACGGCCCTTATTTAGATGATCTACCAAACGTGACAGCTGCGGATCACAAGACTTGCATTATGAACAAGTGAGAGTAGATCTAATAAATTTTCTGTCAGCTGACTTTCTTCCTATTAAAATAGCATTGTACACTCCGTTTACTCTGAAGGGTATCATGAAATCACACCTGGTTTTGTTCCACTATGCTGTAGTTTGTAAGATAGGGTCACAGTGTAATCAATCAAGGTAAGACTGCTACCTTGCTTGTTTCCACTATGGTGAAGCTTATAAGATAGAGCCATAATGTATCAGTCAAGGTAGGATTGCTACCTTGCTTGGCTCCACTATGGTGTAGCTTATAAGATAGGGCCATAGTGTAATCAACCAAGGTAGGATTGCTATCTTGCTTGGTTCCACTATGGTGCAGCTTATAAGATAGGGCCATAGTGTATTAATCAAGGTAAGGCCACTACCTTGCTTGTTTCCACTGTGGTGAAGCTTATAAGATAGAGCCATAGTGTAATCAGTAAAGGTAAGACTGCTACCTTGCTTGGTTCCATTATGGTCTAGCTTCTAATATAGAGCCATAGTGTAATAAGTCAAGGTAATACTTCTACCATTCAGGGTAAACTGACTATATTTTACCGTTTTATTAAATGTGATATCCAAAACATCACTTAGCAAATTACGGTCCGCGAGTTGCAACCCGCTACGTATTTTATGCGTCTCGCAAGCTATAAGATATCTATCTACGAAAAAAAAAAAGTTCTAAAATTCCAAAGTTAAAAAATTTATTCTTATGAAATTATGTACAATTTTATGCAACACAAGTCAACAAGTTAACATCAACTTTTGAGATGATATACTTGCTGTGTGATCCAGATTTAAGAGTATCACTAAAGCGTGAAAAATTATGCGCATTTTACAATTCTCTTGATTAAGACAAATTCGAAAACATTCAAGATTTTGTTCTTTCCAAATATGCAGGTTATTTTTTGATCAAAATATGTATGTAATCAAACATGTTCTATAATTTTAGTAAAAGTTTCTTAATATAAAGCATTACCAATGAGTATTTACAGGCAATTTTAAGAATATAAATCTACAACCGACATTGAAGAAATGATGATAGATATGAAAAAATTGCATTCATCTAATGAAGTTCTGTTTTATTAGAGAATAATTTATTTGTTTTTCACATTGTTTAACTTTTTGCTATCTATACCAATTTCCTTTTTTTTTAAATTGAATAAATTGCATCTACCGAAAAATCGTATTTTAGTTGTGGGTCCTTTATTATATTTAATTCTCAATGCTGCTCTAGAGCAAAAAAAAATTTACCCAGGCATCTAAATAAATCGTTAGCAGGGATAATTATTCTCTAGGCAGTTGTTTTGAATCATATTTTTTATTCAAATTCTGTAAAAGCGGGTGTGTAAGGGCGACATTTTCTTGTCCGTCTCTCTCGTACCACCAGTATCACCACTACAACAGATTTTACCCGTCTTCCTAACAAAAACTTCTCGTTAATTTTATTGAGAATTCTTAAGCTTCCCGAGAGTTGGGGGGGAAGAGGTGGGCGGGGTACAAAATATAAGAGTCGGTGGAAGAAAAAAAAACCTTGATTATATAACGAAACAACACTGAATGAAAACAGAGCCAAGAAGATAGCGAATATTTTAATCTAGTAAACAGTAAAATTTATACCTAGGAGGTTTTGTTTTCAAAGTAGAGTAATAAAGTGAAATGTAACAAATCAAAAGGAAACATTTATTTAAGGGACGGGGGAAAATTCGTTTGTATCCTTATAAATATAATATGTTGATAAAGAATATTATCGTTGTTTTATAACTTTCAAGATAAAGTAACAAGTTGTGTAAGGCACAATGTATTAAAATTGTGGTTTAAAAAAAGTTTTATTTCCTACGTTTAGAAAAATAAAACTAATTGAAACAATATTCAAACTAATTCGAAATAAAATGTTATAAAGAACACGATTTAGTTATTTTATGCAAAGAATGTTCATAAAACCAAAGTTAAAATCAGATAAGGAGGAACATTTTTTTGACAGTTATTAAATGTAACTAAAACTATGTGTATATGTTTTTATGTAAAGTCATGTGATCTAAAAAAAGGAAACTATCAACACGTGTGAAATAATAATAATTATAAAGTAAATTTTTATCAATGCTGACCGCAAATAAACAAATGTGATTTTTCTACCAGAATCAAACCGTGTTGAATAAGCTTACTAGCCCTCAAAATAGATAGATAAATCAAAACTCTCATTGGTTGAGGGATCAATAAATAATGAATGTGACAAGTGGACAATTTATTAGTGGAAATGATAAATACAAATAATTTAATATATTTAAATGCTATCATTTAGTATCTTTAACGACTTTTCTTTTTATTGACTTAGTTGATATATTTTTAAAGAATGTCAACCACTTAAATGATAAGGAAAAAAAACAAGAATTATTATTTATTCAAAATATTTTAGTAAACTCACATGTAAATAGACACTAAACTTTTTTCGTTTATTTTATTTATTTGAGGTTTTTAACGCGCACTTGCTTATACCAGCACAAGAGAATTTCAATGAATGAGAACGAAAGAGCCAACTAATTTTGTCGATTAAGATATTTTTTAATATCTTCCAGGGTTCTTTTACATGCCACAATCGACATGGGACCGACAGCTTTACTTCTCCTGTGAAGGAAGTTGTGCTACGGATTTTTATCGCTCAATATAAATCCGTCGACCCCGGCTGGGTTTGAACCCACGAACTTAGGGTCCTGAGGCCACACTTTACCCCAAGATCACTGAGGTCAAGGAAAAGGTTGAGAATAGTTTTTAATCAAATGATTCCCCCTCAGTTTTGTGAAGCACAATCAGGTTTTTTTAAACTAGGCTACTATCCGGCTGGACGTGGCAAATCATAGGTCCCGAGAAAAGTAGAGAGCGATAGGATACCGAAGTTATATCGATACTTTCCTCTCATGTTCACTGAATAGAATTATCTCGCGTTAAACTTCAGTTATATGTAACGATCTCCCACCCCCTCCCATTTTTTTGCTCTGCGTCTTACTCTGCCCCCGTCTAGATTATCCGCATATTAACCTTTATGCCTTTCGCCCAAGAAGCTACTCAACTGTGATTTGAATGATCAGTAATTGAAAGTCACTAACTTGTCAGTTACTGGTTGTCACCTATGTTGCGCACACGGTGCTAAGCAAAATTGTCGGAATTTCAATCAGTTTCGTAATATCTAGCTGCAAGCACCTTCTTCACGCTTCTAGAATATTTAATATTTATTGATATAATGTCTAGTGACTCGAGTGCCTGGGACGATTTTGTTCTCTACTATTATTATTATTATTATTATTATTATTATTATTATTATTATTATTATTATTATTACTATTACAAATATAATAACCGGTCCCGTGGTATAGTGATCAGTACACCTGGCTACGAGCCTAGGGGTCCCGGGTTCAATTCCCGCCTATTGCCTTGGGTATTTTTCCTTTGAGGAGAATAATCCCAACGGTCACCAGGGTTTGGGTGATTAGGCTTAGTTTATGCTAAACACTGTGGATAGTAATAATAATAATAATAATAATAATAATAATAATAATAATAATAATAATAATAATAATAATAATAAAGTTTTCGTCGCTGCAAAGAGACTGCAACAAATTGATGCCAAATTTATAGCGTTGTACAGAATGTCTAAATAAAGCTACCTTAAATAGTACATTAAATGTTCAATAATTCTTCAATAATGATAATAGAGTTTATAACTGAGGTAGCCCAGCTACTAGCATGTTTAGTTTCCAGTGACTAATCACGGACGCGTCGTAAACCTGTTAGCAAACAATAGTAGCCCTATGTGCGGATCGCTATTGAAATACATTAGCGGTGACGCTCAAGCTACTGGTTGGTAATTTAGGTTTTACTCGCGTCACTTTTTAGTATTATCTGAGTATCTCCGTGGGTGAATCACTTGAACAGTCTAAGGGCTAAGCCAAGATGTCACTCAAAGACTGAGCTGGACACACAATAGGGCTCACAGTAGTCTGCAGCTCAGCCCTGGTGGAAGAACTGTGTTCTACTCAAAGTTTAAAATTGGTTGAAAGGCATGTAAATACATGGCGTCCACTATGCAGGCGAGACTAATAAGTATTAATCACGAATTTCAAGAAGTAAGACAGTCTGTTATATGTTCCAACTCGCCAGCAAAAGTGCCGGAAATATTGTTTTATCTGTTTCCAAATGAGGTTATGCACATTTAAAGATGGAATAGATGGATTCAAGCTGTGAACAGAATAACGTACGCACACGTTTCATTTTCAACAGCAATAGTATATTGTTACTTAATGTAGGATTATTATTAGCAAAATGGTATGTAATTTTGGTGCATTCTTTAGTAGCCTACTTACATTATATGTACAATGAAATTTCTTAATAGCGGACACCTTCCTGGATCAAAAAAGTGAAGTTATTAAGAAGTGTCGGTTATTTAGAATATATATATATATAAAAACTCATAGTAATTGAACGCAGTTTAATCTCTATGGATCTATAGTTTGATTTTGGTAGGGAGAACAGTAGAATTTAGTTACTAAAATTACTTAAACAATTTTAATATATTCATACATTAAGTCATATTATCTGCAGATGTCACTTTTAATAGATATTATCAATACCTATCAAATAACACAAATAATATAGTAAAATATTATCAATATTGGCTGCAAAGAAATATTTTTGAATTTTCTCTACTGTTCTTTATTCAAAATCAGCGTATACATACTGTGGATATTAACTCACTATAATTACTGCACTGTGCAGTATTGTATACGATAGTAAATAACAAGTGAATAAATATTGTACGTAGCTGACTACACAGATTACATTATATACAGAACAATAAGCAAATAGAATGAAATGTGAACAATAGGCCTTCTGTACTGTAGGCCTATGTATGCACGAGTACAAACCAAACTGATGAAACAACCCCCGGTGAAGGCTCGGAAGGGGAGGGAGGTACCGTTGTCATTACTATGTAGGCTATTTCAGAAACTTTCCCAAAGGAGGACTGCTCAAACTTCAGGTGAAACAATGACATTCCTAACATTACTACAGTAAAATAGTGTGTATGGATTCATGTTTCCAATTTTTTTTCTACTGTTTAGAGGTTTTTTATTAATAAAGATGCGTCTCTAACAGTATCCATGTCCGTTATTGAGAGAGAGTCCATTATTTGCAATTTGTTTCACCGTAAGAGCCAATGTTATTTTGCAAAGGAAATTTAAACTGTTCGCTATAGAGAAGAATCCGCTTTTCGGAGGTGTCTGTTAAGGGAGATTTCCCTGACTACCATACCTACTAGTAGTCATGGCCATAGTTTTGTACTAGACCTTAATTTTACTGAAAGAATTTGAATAGGCCAAGGCCATAGACACAGACACTCAACCTCCAGGTTAAAATGGTTGCGCTTCTTTTGGCAGCTTGAGTCGTTCAACACTAGGATCGCTGCGGTTAGTCCCTATCATCACCCAGCAGTGACACTAGCGAGGCCCAGTGTTGAAGGACTCAAGCTGGCAAAAGGAGCGCAGTGAAACCCCCGTAAGGTTGAGTCTGTTTCTTACTTGTCCGTGGCCTAGGCCCAGGTCCACCAGATTGGGTTCCCTCTGGAGGAACTTACCGGCATTTGTCACAAGGGTATCAGTGGTTCAGTAAAGTCTTGTCCTTCATTTAGAAGTGTTCGGAAGTTTAATGGAGTATATTATTTTGTACTTAAATTAAATTTGGCACGTGAAGCGAGTCAGATAGTGAATCAAGTTCAATTTAAATATAAGTAGTTTATCATAGACATAACATTTTCAGTGTTAAGCTAGATATTCATTTGCGTACCTTGCTTTTGTTTTGTAAAAGTGGTCAACGATTCAAAAAAACATACACATTTAAGTCAAGAAGTGGTGCCATAACAGGGGTGGAGGTTGGAGGGAAGAAGCTTTCTTCCATTGAGAAATAATTTGTGTCCCCATCCTCTTGAATGGAATAAACTTGCCCCTCTCTAGATTTATTTCATTCATCTTTGAATATTAAGCTGAAAAATGTTCTTGTATCAAATTCTAAATAGCTTCTAGAGGTGGGAAGACAATCCAAATAACATCTGAGAGAATCCTACTTTCCTAAATTTGCTGAAAGAGACCCACTCTAAATATCTTCTGGAGACATCAAATTTTAAAAAAAAATTAAAGGAGAAGACCCCTTCAAATAGCTCCTAGAGACGTCCAGTTTTCGAAAATTTGCCGGGAGAAGACCACTTCAAATGGCTTATTTAATAGGCATTTAATTATTGTTATTTAAAGGTGGGGATACGAGTATTGGAGAAAAGAATAGGTTTCACCTGTATTGACAAAAATAAATGTTGGGACACAACTATACAAACTTTCTCATATTGTGTAATAGTTTGGAAGAAAATGAAAAAAAATAGCTTTTCAGTAAACTACTCATAAGTAAGTTTTCCTCATTTAAACATACACATCATTTTGTTGATAAAAAACAGCTCTTTATATAGGCCTAAACATTTTAAGCCAAATTGTTCAAATATTTTAACAAATTTATAGTTTTCAAAAACATGTTCTGTATAAACTACCCTAAAAATATTTTTAATTTGTAAAAGTAAAAAATATTCTTATTTATCATAAAAAAAACTATTCCCAAATAACCATGATAAACTCAACCTTTAAAGTCAATTTCAAAAGATTTCAATTTTTTTATAACTTGTCGTAAGTAAGCTATTTTTAAAGTAATTTATTTTAGAAAAATAAACATTTATTATTATTTATCATGTAAAATAGTCCCCCGATACCAATTTTGAACAAAATCACTAGAACTAATTTTTTTTAAATAAAATTTTCTCAAAAATTGTCTATTAGTAAACTATTACAGATTGAATTATTTTTTATAAACTGTAGTACTTTACTACCAAGTACAGTTCAATTTTCATATAGAGAGAGCAATATCTGACAACAAGAAAAGTTACAGTGATCTCCAGCTGTCACTTTTGATAGCTATTACCAATACGTATAGAATAGCAATAATAATATTTTAAAACAGGCTTGCCACTATTATATATATAATTATAATTATATATATATATATACATACACACACACACACACACACTATAAAACCACATGGCTGACTCACTCACTCACCCACTTCCAGATGAGACAGAAACTCGAAATTTGGCAAATTTATAGTTTATAGCTTCTAGCCTGTAACCGACGGGAAAATTCTAAAAAGTTAAAAAAATATATTTTTAACCCTCGAAAAAAATTCAAAATGGTGGAGCAACTTTAAAGTCGGTGCGGACCTTTCTCTGGAGGTCTCTTGTGGCTAAACGGTAAGACCTATCAAAAAACGGATTGCACCTGCAGCTACGGATTTGGCGAGATTCACAAGTTTGGTCCTATTACTTTTTGTCGTATCTCCATCGGTTATACCTTAGATAGAGCTAGATTTTTTGATTTTAGGTAAATTTTGTACATTTTCCACACATTTTTAAACTTCAAAATAACGCTGGAATTACATTAGTTTACATTCACTTGCTTCGAAAACTCACCAGGGGTTTGGGGGCGGAGCCCCCAACGAGCAAAGCGAGTCTTACTAATACAAGTGCCTGGTAACCCTGTAAAATACTTTCAAATTTGGCCACAACAAATTTATGTTTGTATTTCCTAAATGACCGTGCATTTGTAAATTGGACTGTAACTCACCTAAATAAAACTTGTGAAACAAATCTCTTTGCCAACAATATGATTCCTGCGTCGTATTAATATATACATTTCTTTCTAACTCACGTTATTAATCTAAGTCCACGTCCCTCTGGGTCTTTTTTAAAAAAATTATTACCGTTCAGAAAACGTGGGCTCCCCACGTCACTCAGATCCGAGGGAAAGATCTGGGAAATGGAAATGGAGAGGAAATTAAAGTGGCATGTGAATATCTAATCTCAATCTTTTCCGTCTCGTTCAATGAAGAGTCTCTCTCTCCCTTTGCCTCGAGTTCTTCTAAACCCCTCTCTGTCTTTCTTTTTTATCATTTAGTTTCATCGATGTATTTCCTCTTTTATATATCTCTAGATATTTCTTTTTAATCTCTTATATTTATGTTTTGCGTGGGAATCAGTATTAATTTTTTTTTACAACCTAAGCGTCCAAAATTAATGCATTTAAAATGTTGTGTGTCATTTTTATTTTAGCTAAAACTGTCCCAGTAGGATTGACATGAGATAACAGATATGATAAATAGTTCCTAACATAGGTTGTTGGTGGAAAAACACGTGATTTAAATTAGAGAAGGTTTCGTAGAAATATTTTATTAGGGCGTACGTACGTTCAGACACGTACCATTAATATCAATCAGACCCTGATTTAAAGAAGGGCGACAAGCGACAACTAGCAACTAGCAACTAGCAACTTCCTGAACGTGGCTTTAGGGCAGTGTTTTAAGAGAACGCCAGATATATAATTCATTATTTAAAACTTTGGATCATGAATTCCTGGTTTTTATTTCCGCCTGGCGTTCAGTCTGCAATTATTTTGCGGGAAGGAGGGAGAGTAAAGCTTGATTCGTTTACACTTGATAAATTTTAACGAATAGAAAAATGATACATTAAATTACATAAAAGAATAATATATTAATGTGTGGAGTATTGGTTATGAAAAGGATAATCTAAAAAATAATAATTAATGATTAGTGTATAACTAGGTAGTACATCAATAGTTAGCCTTGTTATATTGACTGACTGCTAAACTAAGAACATTAGAAATAGGTACGTAGGAAATAGATAATAATATGTTAAACTGTAGTAAGCAGTGCCCATGTGTAGTCTTGAGCAAAACCATTGATAAAGGATAGAGACAATTGTAATTTGCAAAACGGGACGAGACATGGGCCGTTGGGACATATCAACAAACTGTAAGCAGGTATCCAGGTATAGGGAGGGGCACGAGAGGTGGTATTTGATAGCTAGGAAAAGCAAGGCCGTAACCAGCCAGTAATTTCAGGGGGAGTTTAGTGGGCACATCCCCCAAATGCCGGAGGCTAGAAAAAATTCTAAGTGATAAACAGTTTTAGAAGCTATCTGAAGTGTTTTTTATGGTAATATAGCCCCCCCCCCCAACTGCCGGAGTCTAGGACAAATTCAAAATATTTAATACCTCTAGAAGCTCTCTAAAGTGTTTTTTATGGTAAAATAACCCCCTAAACTGCCCGAGGCTAGGAAAAATATATATATTTAAACATCTCTAGTAACGCTCTAAAGGGTTTTTATGGCAACATAACCCCCTAATTGCTGAAGGCAAGGAAACATTCTAAATATTAAACACCTCTAGAAGCTCTCTGAAGTGATTTTTACGGTAACACAGCCCCCTAATTTGTACTTGTTTATTAATTTTGATATGGTTTGAACCATAAATAAAGCCATATATATTTTGTTCATAAAATTTCGGGGAGGAGGGGTTGAAACCCCAAAACCCCCCCTGACAACGGCCTTGAGGAAAAGTTACCATACATCTATTCGCCAAACTATATAATCTGCAAGACCATAAGTTGATTTGCTGTTACTTTTGGCAGTCAAAACATTCACATAAACAAACAATTTGTTTTTAATTATTAACTTTTTTTTTACATTATTGAAATAATAAATTATGAAAATAACCATTTGGATGTTTATTTTTTGCGTCTAAGGTGCACATAAAAAATCTTTTTCAAACGAGAGCTTCTAAAATGCGGCGTGTTCTTCTGAAATCAAGATGGCGAGCTAGCTGATACTAGGGTGGTTGTTGACATCATACAAACAGTCATGGAGGTTGTGTTCTTGCGCTGTTTACAAAATAAAAAAGTTTTATTTTGAAAGTAATATTTTGTATGGCTCTTTCTCTAAGTTATAAAAAACATTTATTTATTTTGATGGCCAGTTATAACAATATACAAGTGTGAATATAATATTTTTTAATTTATTATTTCATGTACTTTAATATATCTTGTTGCCACAGCCGCAAAACAAAAAACATAATGATTTTATTAATATATTTTTTTATTTCAGTAAGTTATGCTCAGATTCGTTTGAAAACACTTTTTAATGATAATATAGTAATCGATAAGCAGATACTAATTATTTGAATAGGATGACATTATTCACTTTCAGTCAATGTTTGCATTAAAGAACCTTCTGCTAGCTGCCACTACCTCTACTACCGTGGTATGCTGGAGGTGTGTGTTATTGGCCAAGACTGAGGGCCGTATTTATGTTCTCTGGGTTCAACCAATCTCTCGGTATATGATTAACAATCAGTTCAAGTCAAACGGGGGATTAACTGACCTCCGAATCTTGACTACATATAAGGTCCTCAGACTACTTATCTTGGAGTTAGCTTATCTCCCAGTAAACGAATAACGAGAGTAGGTGGACTGGGCACGGTTTTTGAACCCAGGCTTCCATCAGCATCCCCCGACCCCCCCGAAGGTGGAGCCTACCCTTGCCGTCACTCTCCCCTACCCCCCTCTTTCACTAAGAATTAATTTTACCTCGGACATACTGTACGGAGTGCATTTCCTTATAAACGGCCATCGCATGTGTCCAGCGCTGGTTTCTTACACGCATCAGTCGTGTACGATCATTGCTCTCTGATGATAATAATAATAACTTATTTGTTTGTTTTAGTGAGTGAAAACGATGATTTGTTGCTTTATTTGCCGCTAGAAGACGCTGAGGACGTATTAATCGAAACTTCGCCCTAAGACAACAAAATCTTAAAGAATTTTCCAGAGTGAATATTTCTAGATAATTAACTACATCCTTGATTTGGTAAAAGACAATATCAAAAAATATTTCCACAAGAGAACTCAATACCAATTAATCACTGATGAAAAATTAGCCTTAACATCAACATAGTCTAACAGCTTGGTTTATTTAGTCAGTAGCATGTATGTCTACTTAGCTAAGGGTCCCGAGCTCAATTCTCGGCATGGTTGAAAAATGTTTTGTTGGTGAAATGTGAGTTTATCCTTTCAAAATGATGAATTAACGTCCGGAGGGGCTGAGTGTTGTGTCAGATCTATAATTAAGTTATTTTACGAGTCGTGTTCTGATATATTGCCTTCAAAAATATCAATAGGGAGTGTAATCAATACATTATTAGAGTTAAAGACATAGTTATTGATTCAATGTCTTGACACATCTGAGCAGCCTACTTGTCTGAACACACAAAACAATTTCAAACTGTACTACTTTTTTTTTATCACTTTAAGTAAATGAGTGAGGGAATTTCTGATTAAGAGCATGCATCACATGTCAATCAATTCTGTGATACAATCAGCTCGAAATCGTACATTTACACGAACACTATTGCACGTGGAGCATTTCTGACTAAACATTAATGGAGATAAAGAGTTAAAAGACGTTTATAATACTGAACATTGTTGAAATATTAAATTATATTTAGATAAAAAAAAATTCAATGAAAAGGCCGTTTTAGACCATTTTAGAATGGCCTCACAGCCAAGCAATCTCCTTTCAGTCATTATAGGGACATACTGTAGTTATTAACCAGAAACTTTGTCACGCTGTCCTCCATCGTCACCGCGGACTATTTCGAGTAATCATTCAAATGCGAATGCACTGCACATATTTATGGCATAACGTAGGTGTTTTATTTTCCCTTCTACTCCCATACCTCGCGCCAACACACAAACGCACTTAACGAGCCGGGAGCCAAGTTGGTCCTGCTATGATGAACATAAACATCAGGGAAAATCTAAGTTTTTAGATTATTTAAATATACATCAATAATTTTAAATGCATAATATAAAATGGCTAGTATAGACCTACATCGAAGAGCATGCAGATTAAGCGTTGGGTTCTTTTGGTCTATTTTTCCACTGTCGATAAGGTCAGGGTTCGAATCCCAGCAGGATGTACAAAGAGTGGTTTTTCCTATATGGTTTCTCACATTCCCTTCAATCAATTGTGGTTACATTTCTTCAAAATTATATCTTTATCATCCCTTACCTACTAGTGTGATTAAACTGTGCATAGTCCAAGCGGATAATAAAAAGCTCCTGAAAAACAAAAGTATAAAATTTTTAAGTAAGCCTGTTTCTATAGGCCTTAACCCGCAACACACCCCGAGTTTGTGAATCCAGCCCTTCGACCAATATGGGGTCGAGCCCCCTGGCTTGTACTGAATTGAAGTCTTATGGCGAGTTATTATATTAATTTACAATTAATATTATATTATGAAGTACCCAATCCCCCTGTTTACAATACCTTCTAGTTGCCTAATATCCCCCATCTCTCACATAAATGTGCCCAATCAATCACCAGCAGTTCAGGTCGACTAGAAAACTGACTGACCTCTGAATCTCGACTATACATACGGCTCTACGCTTCACAACTTCTATCCCGGGACTCCAACCAAACGTGTCACACACAACACACTCAGCCGTGTTTTTATCCGTCTCTGACACAGCCCGCATCTTTATCAGTTCCCCTTACACCTCCTGTACTGACATCCTAGCCCTGTCACCCGCATCATCCTGCTCGCTATTGTCTGGATCATCAGGGTTGTTGTCATTTCCTCCCTCAGCCCCCGAGGGGAGGTTTACACCCCATCATTTATAACAACTCCACTCCCCTCCTCTCGATGTTTGAACGATTTCCAATATACCCTGGAAGTTACCCAAGTAAGCCTTACCTACACCAGAGTAGTGGCAGTTATTACCTACACCAGACTAGGAACCGATATTACCTACACCAGGCTATAAGCAGATATTACCTACATCAAGCTAGAAGCCGATATTACCTTCTCCTGGCTGTAAGCAGATATTACCTACACCAGGCTATAAGCAGATACTACCTAAATCAAGCTAGAAGCAGATATTACCTTCTCCAGGCTGTAAACAGATATTACCTACACCAGGAGAGAAACAGATATTACCTACACAAGGCTAGAAGCAGATATTACCTACACCAGGCTATAAGCAGATATTACCTACACCAGGAGAGAAACAGATATTACCTACACCAGACTAGGAACCGGTATTACCTACAGTAGGCTAGAAGCAGATATTACCTACACCAGGCTATAAGCAATTATTAGCAGGCTAAAGGCAGATATTCCCTGAATAAATATTATGTTTCAGCAGTATCCTAAGTAAATCCTAAACGATATTACAATATGTTATTTAAGGAGAGAACAAATTTGTATGATGGATATTTAATTTTAGAATCTATCTTGATCGATTGGTCAAAGTTCAGCCGAGCCTGTAGGTGAGCAGACTAAAACCAAGCTCGTCTAATCTGATTTGGCAATGATGGCACGTTCATCCCTCGAATCCTGACCGGCTGTACTAGTGGTGGTTTTTCACTTCATCGCCACGCGAATGGCGGTGCCTCTCTTCTCAGTTCTTCCTTACTAACATAGTTTGAGGTCAACATTGATAACATTTTACTATATTGTTATTGCCATTTTTTAGGTATTGATGATATATATCAAAATTGACAGTTGCAGATCCCATGATTTGACGTATGAACAGGTAAAAGTAGATCTAGTAACTCATCTAGCTGCCATAGCTGTCAGATAAGACCCCTCCTATATAAATTTGAATGCACAATTTGTTTCAGCTATTCACCAGAATCACAGCATCCTATCCTACTCAAGTAGTTAAATAATCTAACGTTTATTGTTTATTTGTTCCGTGATCTCTGCCACGGAATTGTATCATTACCGAGATACGCTCATACTTGTCCGTCGCACGCATGCGTGCTTAGTGGCGTGTTGGGCGTGAGAAACGAAGAGTCTTTTTATTTCATGTAAGATGAGACACAAAAGCTTTGTGTGTCTCTACAGTTAAAAAAAAAAATGTGTGTGAACGGGTATGTCTCATATTTCCAGGTCTCCTGCACCAAAACTAAACATATACATTTTCACAACAAAACAAATAGTTCAAAGAGTTAGAAGTCCTCGAAGGTAACGTTATAAATGTGTAGTGAAGTCGAAATCAAGCTTGAAATAACATGAAGCAAAATCGAAGATAAGATTTAACTTTTTGTCATTTAACACTGCATTTAATTTATTTTAACTATCAATTTAGTGCATTTTGGTAAAGTAAAAGGTATGAAGGAGAAAACAAGAAAAACCATATTCTTTTATAAGTTTTTTTTAGTGTATGCCATCAGAGTTTGTCAGCTAGACACTTCTGCTCTTCTACTGGCAGTGTCAGGTATGTAACCATCTTCTGAGATTGTAACACCATGTAGGTGCGGCTACTTCATCCCGATGAGATGATGATGATGATGATTATGTTGCGCCAGTAGAAGTCTTAAACCTAACTTAGGCCTAATTAACCAGACTATAGAAATCATAGGAACAATTCTCGCTCGGAGAAAAACACCGGAGATTGAGTCCGGGATCTCAAGATTATTAGCCAAGAGGCCAACCTTTTTATAAGGTTTATAAAAATCCATTAGATTACCTCAAAATATGCGTCAATTCGTTGATCAAAATTACTATTATCAAAACATATTTTATGATTACCAAAACTCTGCGATACATCACTTCCCTCATGAAATTTTTGCAGGTACCCCCTGTGGGAACACGCGTGCCACAGTTTGGGAAACACTGCTGTGCAGGATGCATAACCAGAGCTTTAGGACGCCAGAGAATGAGAGTTAAAAGTAACGTCCCCCGCACAGAACTGCGTGACAGGTGACAGCTGCCATAATATGACACAATGTGCTGCTATGGAGATGAGTGATTCAGAGGATGTATTTCAAAATACTTGGCTACAAATCGCGAGTACACTCCGTTTACCCTGAACACTAGCAGTCTTACCTTGACGGATTACACTATGGTGTAGCTCTTATATAATACAAGGTCATCGTGTGAGCCCACAAGGTAATATTGCTACCTTTCAGGGCAAACGGAGTGTACATGAAGTGAGAAAAAGAATGTTGTTGATATAATTTGTAAATGAAAAATATTACATAATTTTGTATTTGTTTAAGGTGGAGTATAAGGGTGCGCGAGTTAAGTTAATTATTTAGTAGGATTTTTTTTATAAGAGAAAACAATTTTTGGTCAAAATAAATAAAATATTGTTCCACTACATGGCTACATTAGGTTTAATTTTCTAGACTTTTTAATATCAACAATTCTATAATATTTGCTATGGGCATCGTGGACTTTGATGAGAAACTTTTTAAATGAAGGTAAAAAGTCGAAATATTGATGAACTGTTGATATTATTGTGTGTAGAAAATTAAACTAAACGTAGAAATATTTTATTTATTTGGGCCCGAAGCTTTTTTTTTAAAACTACAAAAAAACACTGGCCTTATCTTGAATCTCTTCCATCTGACTTTAAATATATGCAATTTTACGTTAATTTGAATGAAGTAGCGGTATTATTATTTTGAAACTTAGCACACTGATGTTTACATCATCCCGTATATTAAAAATAAAAAAATTAGAAACCATAATTTCACAATTTAATATGAGGTAAAGTGCTCGTTTCTCGTCTCAGGACCCGATGTTCATGGGTTCAAACCCCGCTGGGCTCGACGAATTTTTCTTGAGCGTAGTAAGAATCCGTAGCACAACCTACTTCGGAGGAGAAGTAAAGCCGTTGGTCCCATATCAATCGTGGCCTTTCCTGGCAAAATTGGTAGGCCCTTTCACTCTCGCTCATAGAAATTATCTTCGGCTAAGCAAGTGTACGTTAAATAGGTCTTACTCAAATAAACCATTAAAAAAATTGTATTGTCAAAATATATAAACCGAAATTATTGGGAACAGTTCATATGGAAGGATGATTTTATATTTAGGAATAAAAAAATATAGTATGGTTGTGTTTTTTGTTAAATACCATGTAAGACTTTGAATTAAAATTTTTAGATGCCGATTGAGCAAAAAGTAAACAATTTGATGCTTACTTTGTTACTAACCTAATACAATTGAAAGCCTAAACTCTGCAAATTTTCTAAGGTACTCACTCCTCTTGAATAAACAACTATTTTCCCTTCGGGTGTTACGCTCTCTCTGGGGCCAACATCGCGTTCGTGCTGAGACTAGTATTTTATTACCGACATTCTTTATTCGCAGGAAGACGCGTATAATAAACGTTAGTCCTCAAGAAAAAGGGGAGTCTCGTCAAATTTCAAGAATAGAAGGGAAGAACTAAACACTGGATTCCATCTCCCTTCATATTGTACAGTATGATCAATGAAGCGACCGTCGACAACAAAATTCAACCTTTTGCTGAGGTTTTGCCAAAACATATTCTAGACAGACGCTTCATAATATTTAGACTGAAATCCTACAGTATTTTTACTATTACTTTCTAAAAAAAACTAGCAAATAAAAATAGCAAGTTTCTATACTATTCTTCTTCTTTTTTTTTTAAAGGGTGACCTCAATATCGTGAAAGACACATTTAATAATAAATTTTTGGGTGTTTCAAATCACGAAGCTTTTGTCAGGCATATTTATTCATAGAGCCCCACTGTACACTTCAAGGTATCAGGTTTAAGCCTACCTTGCTCGGTTCCATCATGGTGCAGCTTTAATAGGACCTATGTTAGGACCATAGTGGAACCCATCAAGGTAAGACTACGAGTTTTCGCCGTAAACTGAGTGTTTATGGGTGTGTAGTACTTTTAAACACGATCAATATTTACTTCCCAGTCACGTCTTACTACCCGTTCGGTTAGTACGCATTTTAATTACGATAAAACCCGTATCACACGACACTAGCTCGTACTTTAAATCCAGTGTGCTAGCTAGCACGTCATCTAGCGTCGTGTGAATCAGAAAAAGTATAATGGTTCTGCCTCTTGGTTCTGGCTACCATACTACATACTAGTTGTAAAGATAGAACAGGAGCTATTTTCGTACTAGTTCCAACCCTAGTAATTTTTTTTAGAACAGAGTATTTAATAGAACATAATCAAACCTAATGCAACCTATTCTTAATATATTTAAAATGTTCAATAAGTTAGTAAAACTGTAAATAAATTAAGTATAGGTTGTGCTAGGTTGTTCTATTCAATATTTGTTCTAAAAGAATAATAGACTGCGTACCAGACCCGTAGGCCCTATTTATTTTAGAACCCGCACTACTCACACCAGGCTCTGGGTACGCGATCTGTCGTTTATAGATAACAATTTTTTTATTAAATATGTTGTCACTAAAAGGGTTTATATTTTATTTATTTTAGAACAAAGTATTTAACCTATAGTAACATATTCTTCATATATTTTCAATGTTCAATGTTAGTAAAACTGTAAATATATTAAGGATAGGTTATATTAGGTTGGGTTATGTTCTAAGTGACAATATATTTAATATATATTTAATTAAAAACATGTCATCTAAAAACAACAAAATGCGTTCCAGACCCAATTTTAATCTAGATAAACTTGTTAGCATGCCAACCTTGGGTGGCTTTTTTTTTAGAATATAAAGTAGGCGTAGGCCTAAAAAAGAACATTTGTGTATCAAAGATACTGCACTTGGACATCCATGGGCTTAGGGGCCTCTGACCACATCGTAAATAAATCAATACAAATTTAGGGAGATACTAAACGTTAGTGTCACCCAGAATGTATCTTATCTAACCTCCGAATGTATCAATTTTAGCATCCCGCGACCATTATTTCGTCTTTTCAGCCAGTCCCGTGTCCATATTCTTTTCCTACGCACCCTCTCATAGTTTTCAATATCATTATTAATAATTACTGCAGATGCTGCACCCAAAATTAATCTCTAACGTTCCATAAATATTTGCACTAGAACCTAGTACCAAACTAGCAGCGTGTGAACACTCTAGTTCCGTTTCTATTGTACTAGCTAGTATACATATATCTAGTCGCTAGCTAGCACACTTGATTTCTAGTACAACCAAGTGTCGTGTGATAGTAGCTTTATGTGTTAGGGACGATAAAGCTAAATTTAAAGAAATATTTGCGTGGTGAAAGAGTTTAAAACAACTATGATATAATCACACTGGATCAGGTTTCAAACCTCAACCTACTTGCCACCGGAAAATTAGATTCTATAGACGTGACATTAGGCCCGCATGCCCACCGATACAAGTCTAACAGTTTCGATCTTATGGCTAAAATGGAGCTTCGTGACGTCACTTGGGTCATTTGTTGGACTGTCAATGCAGCCATGAAACGAGCTATAAAAAACCCAACAAAGATGAATATTTTGAGATTTCTGGGGGGGTGATGACAGGCAACGTTAAAACTCACGAATAATTGAGTAAGCTTGTAAGTAATATGTAGCCCTTTTAATGTTTAAAGGTTTAAAAAGTGGCCGAAGTCAAGTAGCTTTGTCAGTTTGCGACCGACTTGTCATCTTTATGTACACCTTGTAAGTTATTTCGGGATCGCATGGCTAAGGTCGTCGTTTTTGGCCACTCAAATGCACAAGAGCGCTTGGATATTAATAGTGTTAGAGAAGTTACGGGCTTTCCTATGAGAGAAAAACAACTCACAAGTTGTTGGCGAATGTACACATAGTTTATCCTCAAAGGTAGCAAGCAGTCTCACCTTGACTGATTACACTATGGCCATATCTTATAAGCTACACTATAGTGCAACCAAGAAAGGAGCAGTCGGTAGCTTACGCAGGATTGCAAAGTAGGGAGTTTCAAGGAGGGGTTGGGAGAGGGCAGGTTTTTTTTACCATTATGTACACCTAAAAGCTTTTTTGGAAGGTTTTTTATTGGTATTTGTTTACTTGATCATTTACATTTTTACTATTATAAACGTGATAATCTAACAAAATGATAAATAAATAGGCCTAAATTAAGTTGGCTTAGCCGTCACATAGGCCTACTGTCACAAAAATCACCGATTATTTATAATAGTTAGGTAAATGTCTAGCCACTGTACAACTCCCCGATGGAACCACGTGTGAAACTGGGAGATTTGGAAACTGCCGCAATCTTCAGGACTTAGGACACTTCCTAGACTGCAAGAACATCAATTAGGACTACTTGGGAGGATCAACACAAGGATGTGTGGTACTTGATACTTTCTTTGCTCACAATGTTTAATTGGTCCCCCACCCCCAATTTTATTTTCTCTTCGGATTTGCGGGGATCTCGAGACATCCCCAAATTGGGATAAGGGGGCTCGAGCCCCCTTAGGCCCCCCGCGGGTACAATATTGGTAGAAGTCTTACCTTGACTGATTACACTATGACCCTATTTTATAAGCTATACTATTGTGAAACCAAGCAAGGTAGAAGTCTCACTTTGAATTATTACACTATGGCTTTGTCTTATAAACTGCATCATAGTGGAACCAAGTAAGGTAGCGTAGTAGTCTTACCATAACTAATTGCACAATGACCATATCTTATAAGTTACAGCAAAGTGGAACCATGACAGGTCTTACCTTGACTTATTACACGATGACCCCATTTTATAAGCTATATCATATTGGAACCAAGCAAGGTATCAGTATTACCTTGACTGAATACACTATAACCCTATCTTAAAGGCTATATCATATTGGAACCAAGCAAGGTATCAATCTTAGCTTGACTGAATACACTATAACCCTATCCTATAAGCTATCCCATGGTTGAATAATGCAAGGTAAGGGTGCTTGGAATGGTTGGTATCCTCCGTACAAGGTAAAGTCTGTTCATCGTAGGAATTGTTTTCTGAAAGGCCCTTTTCCCTACCAGAAAGCTATTATATAGTAGGATTTTGGTAGGAAAAAAGACCTTTCAGAGAGTAATTCCTACCGTGAATGGAGTATAACTTTAGTATGGTCTGATACTCCCAAATATATCGAAAACAGTTCCATTCCGATCCGCTTCGCTTATATGTGATGTCCCAAGTGACGGTTCATATCATCAATGGCATGTTATACGAACTTGACGGTTGAGTGTCACATGTGGGTCGACGCTAGAGATACTAATTACGGTTTTCAGATAATTGGATATTCTACCGATAAATTGTTTTGTATTTAAAACATATCACATTAATTAAATTCAGAGGAGAAAATTATATTCTATAGGGAAAAAAAACACGCATAGTAAACTCAGCCGGGATTTTAAACCCCTATTTTCCGTCACTTGGAAACCAGACTAGATGAGCCTACCAACTAGTCGGCGTGTCTACTACCATCGTAAGTTTCAGGCGAGTAATAATATTTACCAAACACTTTTGGTTTATGATCTCAAGAAAAAAAAAAGAAAGTAAAAACTATGTGAAATCTCATTTTCTAAGAAAGGGATTCTACTAAACTGCAGCTCCCTTTCCTTCCTCAAAATGTGGAGGGTGTTGAATCGAAATAACCCCCTTCCTACCCCCTCATGGTCACTCCCCTTTGGCAAACTTGCTCGCTGGCTTGAAGGACACAGTATACACTTCTCTTTCAATTCCATTTTCTACCCTTATTTCTCGTTATTGGGGTTGAAAGAGGAGATAGTCACGATGGAACAAGAAACGTCCGGAAGGCTGACCATTTCGAATGGTCGGTGATTCCCCCAATGGTTTTTTTTTTGCCACCCATGACAATAATAGTTCCTTACGGCCCGTAATAAGAAACGATGGGTTTAACACAGATTTTTTTTTTCTTTTCCTCTGGGAGATGTGCTTTGGGGGAGAA
>CABFWB010000178.1:414938-433890 GCA_902151455.1 Timema bartmani
CCCACTAAAATGAATGTGTGTTTTGTTCTGTCTTAGTAACATGAGAACCGTTTTCCGAGACACACGGAAATGTGAAGACACATACGCAACACTTGGCAAAGATTTACGTTTGCTAGGAGCATTCTATTATATTTTTATTTTTCGTCTCTCACTATTTGTGCATTTTTTTTGTTGTTGTTGCCATGTTTTTTTGTTTTTTTTTGTGTGCGTCTTTGGACGCCGCGTCTGAGAATCCTCAAGGTTTCAGACGGCGGATGGCTTTCCAAAGAACACACCTTCTGATGCGTCAGGACATTGTGTTAACATATCCAGTATGGCACCGAAAATATAGTAGTAGCATTTTTAGAGCAATAAACTTTTGTAAAATACAAACAATTTTTTTTATTTGCAGTCAACAGTGATAACATTGTAATATATAAGAATACCTGCTTCGGTGGCCGCATGGTCTAAGGCATCACTTTAGTAATAGACTAAGACTGCCGATGACAGGGAGATCGGGGTTCAAATCCCGGCCGGATGTACTGAGGGTGGTCTTTCCTAAACTATAACCTGAACAGGTAGTAAGACGTGGTGTTAAAACCTTATTTAATAGGAAATTATATCTATCAAAAGTTAAAGCTGCAAATAACATGACTTGACGTAAGAATAAATTAACTTTTTTAGCTGTCAAATAAGATTTTTACTGTGAAAATAAGATTTTAGTTGCATTTTTTTCTAAATACCGCGTCTTACCATCCACTCGGATTATAAACACATGTTCTAATAACGACACTAACGTGTTATGGATTAGGAAGGTTGGATTAAGAGGAAAGGTATCCGCATTAGCGTGGATGGAGAGTGAGGAAAACCATTTAGGGAAAGACAACATCTTACACTCAACCAGGACTTGAACCCCGTCATCGGCAGTCCAGTCTATTACAAGGGTGACGCCTTAAGAACATTCCACCAGCGAAGCGGCTGATATAACTTAGTTGTATGTACACCCCGTTTAACACTGAACGGAAAGGCAGCTTACCTTATTCGTTTGGACTATGGTACAGCTTATAATATAGAGCCATAGTGTAATCGGTGAAGGTAAAGGGCACTCACACACAGCTTGCGTACAGTACGACGTTTACTAGTGTGTATTTCAGAATGAAGTTATTCAAAAAGTGATTGAAGGCAAACATACATACATAAACATTTGTTTAACAAAGGAGAAATCTTTTCCAAGTAATGATAACAAAGAAAGTCATCGAGCCATTAAAAAAAAAAGTGGAATTATTTGTGACAACAAGTATCGTATTTTAGATATTAGAGGTAACCGTTCGTTTTTCCTTTCCGTGCGTCGTGTCGAGTACGTTCACTTCGGAATTTAATATTTTCCGCATTGCATATTACTACCAGCCTCGCGGGATATCTGCATGTAATTAATTACAACAGCGGTATAGGGATGAGATTTAGAGAAAAATTACTCACATTTGCGTGAAGGGAGGTTCACAAACCATTCAGAAAAACAACCCGTAATACATCCGGTATGGGATTCGAGCCTCGAATTCAACATCACCGGCAAGCCATACTAGACGAGCTTGTATGGTCCGGGTGACCATTGATTCAGGTCACAAATGTCCAAGTTTTAATAAAATAAATAAGCGAGGGCCAAATTAGATTCGCAGGAATTTATGAAAAAGTTACTGAGCAGCAGACCGCACCTCTTTGGGCTGGTGTTCAGAGTTCCTGGCTACAGATCCAAAAGTCCCGGGTTCGATCCCTGGTGCGTCCAGATTTTATGTGAATCAGCGGGTCTATAACGGGGTCAAACTCAGCCACGTGAGGACAAATTAGGAGCTATTTGAATAAAGAGGTAGTGGCTTCGGTCTAGAAAACTGAGATTAACGTACGGAGGGTTCGTTGTGCTGAAAACCTGACACCTTCTATCCGCAAATGTTGGCACTATCGTAAAGCTCGCTTGCAGCACTACGCTATGGAGTTATTCTTATTGAGCAGTAACTTATTGAAATATAAACTTTGATATTCAAGAAAATTCAGTGAATTCTCACAACACTTCTCGAAACATTAATATTGGTCATTTCTGTTTTATTCCATCCTAATCTAAAATTGTATCCACATAGATCAAATAGAAATATTTACTGTTTAAACTAATTTACTCTTGAATAAATTATAATTGTAGACCTTGGGTAATAATTGTTTAACATCCTTTGTTGCTCAGCTATTAATTAAATATCAAGAATGCTCCCAAAAATATAGGTATGAATCAAACAAAAATCGGGCTATTTCTACCCCCATTTTATGAGCTAGTTATTTTAAAATTCGCTAAAAAAATAATTACCGCACAAGTTAAACTGAAATCGAAATATTTGCGGATTAATTGTCAAACTATTTTGCACTTAAATTAAGTTTGATTGAAGCAACGGTAAACTTTTTCAGACATCATTTTATACCTTATCAAATTTAGAAGATTTAAAAACGTGATTATAAAACCTGAATGAAAAATAAATAGTATTAAACAAAAACAAGTTAAACCAAAATATTTGAAGAATAAATCACGTTTGAAAAGAGATTTTGATGAAATTGGTATCATCTCTGTATAATTGGCGTATAAATAGAATGTAAATAGACTAGAACAAGAAAGAGAGATGAAGAAACAAACTGCCAAGACAGAGAGATGGTTGTTTGAGGGTTAATGAGGCGTGAGCCCGCGTCCTGTCCGCCTGTTCTGATGTCCTAGCAGACAAACAACCCGGCAACGTAGGTTGTGTCAAGGATTCTAACTTGTGCCCTTACAATAAAGCCCTCCCCTCCTCCAATAAGGTAATTATGAAAAGCACTTTTAAAATGGGTTGAAAGGGAACGCGAAAAAGGGGGTAGTGTTTTAGCCGTTTTTATATAAAAACAATGTTTGCCCAAAATTAACAAAATATTGCTCCAGTAGAAACATAGTGTTTAATTTTTTTTTCCCACGGTGATATCAAAAGTTGTTGAATATTTGTCAAGGATGATGTGTTTTCTTAATTTAAAAGGTTTGTCATCTAATGCCGCTATGTTCATAAAAGATATTCAAGAACTGTTGATATCACCATGTGACAAAAATTAAACTCTTATGTTTCTACTGGACCAATATTTTAATTATTTTAGCAAAAAAAATGTTTTGTTATAAAATCTGAAAAAAAAAACTTACCTTTTCTTGTGTCCCTCACACTCCCACCTTGAGATGTTTACAAGGAGAGACAAAATTTCCAGCAACGCATGTTGTATTAAGGCGGTGTGGAAGGAAATGCGTATTAAAATCAGTATTTTTTGCAGTTTTTTTGGCTCAAAATAAATAAAATATTGCTTCAATAAATATGTTTACTTTAAATTTTTGGATTATCAGTCATAGGCATCACGTAATTTGAACAGTAGTTTCTGGTCAAATACCGCTATATTCATGGCAGATATTAAAGTAGCCTATTATTGAGATTACTAAATGTAGAAAATGTAACTAAAAGTATCTACTGAAGCAATATTACATTTATGTTGAGCGAAAAATAAAAGCAATCTGTATGGCCGTGTGAAGCCAGCTAGCTCTAAAGATTGAGATAGTGGGACTGGCAGTGTGAAGCCAGCACTGAGCTAGCTCTGAAGAGTGAGATAGTGGAACTAGCAGTGTGAAGCCAGCACTGAGCTAGCTCTGAAGAGTGAGATAGTGGAACTAGCAGTGTGAAGCCAGCACTGAGCTAGCTCTGAAGAGTGAGATAGTGGAACTAGCAGTGTGAAGCCAGCACTGAGCTAGCTCTGAAGAGTGAGATAGTGGAACTAGCAGTGTGAAGCCAGCACTGAGCTAGCTCTGAAGAGTGAGATAGTGGAACTAGCAGTGTGAAGCCAGCACTGAGCTAGCTCTGAAGAGTGAGATAGTGGAACTAGCAGTGTGAAGCCAGCACTGAGCTAGCTCTGAAGAGTGAGATAGTGGAACTAGCAGTGTGAAGCCAGCACTGAGCTAGCTCTGAAGAGTGAGATAGTGGAACTAGCAGTGTGAAGCCAGCACTGAGCTAGCTCTGAAGAGTGAGATAGTGGAACTAGCAGTGTGAAGCCAGCACTGAGCTAGCTCTGAAGAGTGAGATAGTGGAACTAGCAGTGTGAAGCCAGCACTGAGCTAGCTCTGAAGAGTGAGATAGTGGAACTAGCAGTGTGAAGCCAGCACTGAGCTAGCTCTGAAGAGTGAGATAGTGGAACTAGCAGTGTGAAGCCAGCACTGAGCTAGCTCTGAAGAGTGAGATAGTGGAACTAGCAGTGTGAAGCCAGCACTGAGCTAGCTCTGAAGAGTGAGATAGTGGAACTAGCAGTGTGAAGCCAGCACTGAGCTAGCTCTGAAGAGTGAGATAGTGGAACTAGCAGTGTGAAGCCAGCACTGAGCTAGCTCTGAAGAGTGAGATAGTGGAACTAGCAGTGTGAAGCCAGCACTGAGCTAGCTCTGAAGAGTGAGATAGTGGAACTAGCAGTGTGAAGCCAGCACTGAGCTAGCTCTGAAGAGTGAGATAGTGGAACTAGCAGTGTGAAGCCAGCACGAAACAGTGAGATAGTGGATGTTGGTGGGGAGGGGGGGGGGAGAGAGACCACCAGCCAATACTCTGAAATGAAGAGGCTATTGACGTCACCTTCAATTGGTCCATAAAGTAGACGCGAGTTCCTTTACACCGCGGCGTTCTTACCGATCCAGCCCGTCACGGCGGATTGAGATGGACAACTCTATCCTCATTCCTCAGAGTGCAGGAACGGGCTATCTTCATTGTTTCCCCCTTCTGCCCCCCTCAGAATGCAGACACAGGATATCTTCACTAAGGTGGGTGTGTAGGGAACGCAAGAAAAGGGCAGTGTTTTTGCATGTTTTATAGTATAACATAATTTGGTCAGAATTTTTTTTTTCCTTCTAAGCACCACGTCTTACTACCCGTTCGGGTTATACGCTTAAGTACTAATTACACAAATGGGTTAGGAATCGGGAAAGTTGAATATAGAGGAAGTGAACCCGCAATTGCGTGGAAGGAGAGTGGAAAACCATTTAGGAACCCCCTCCCAGTTCACCCGAGCGAGATTCTAACCTCGACCTCCCTGTCCTCGGCAGTCTAGTTAGCTAACCACGCCACTGAGGCGGGTAATAAAATATTGACCCAGTAGAGACATAGAGGTTTTTATCACATGGCAATATCAGCAGTTCTTGAATATCTGTCATGAGCATAGCGACTTCAGATGACAAACTTTTTAAACGAAGAGAAAAAATTGTCATTAAATTCCAGGATACCCTAAACAGATATTCAACAACTGTTGATATCACCATGTGTAGGAAATTAAACTCTATGTTTCTACCGTAGCAATACTTTATTTATGACCAAAATAAAGGTTTTGATGTAGAAACACTGCGCTTTTCTCGCGTTCCCTACACCCCGACCTTAACCCTCCCCCCGACAACATCACTGCCGTTTTAAGGTTCCAAACAGGGGTGGACTGGGACAACGGGAGATATCCAGGTTTGATTCGGGCTGACGCCACTATTTTAAACTAAAATAAAGCTATCCATTTAATACTAAATGCTTGTTTTTTCAAATTAAATTTTAATCGTTAGTTCCTGTGAGTGAGCTTGAGGGTGCCCAGAATACATCATTTGGGAAGATACGCAGTGGCATTAATTGTTAAACTGTCCCGTTTGTTGTTTCTTGTTATGGTAAGAAAAAAAAATCTGAAAAAAAAATATTCAAAAATGTTTCATTTTAATTCATTGACTAACCCCACTTTAATCATTAATTTTCACTGTTTTATAAAAATAATTTAAATAATCCTAGGACTTCATATTTTTCACAAAGATAGTTAATTACAATATGCATGACAAATGACTTTTCGTTTTAATAATAGTAATAATAATAATTAAAAATTAAACAATTTAACTTACTAATCGTTACATTACGAATAAGAGAAAAGGGGGGGAGGGAGGGGGGGGGAGATGGAAAGTATTATGATCCCTCACGTGGAAGAAAGGGGAGTCGAAAATCATTTTTAAAAAAAGCCTCACGTAAATTTAGGACAGCCCCTTCGTGTATTTAAATGCAGGTACGGTACTCAGATGTGGTATAGAATAATAAGAAAGCTGATTAAATAATCTATATATTTAAAAAGTGAAGCAATTCCTTTCGACAACGATACCCGCAGTTCTATAAAAACTATATTAGTTATTTTTCAATGAAAACCTCTACAGCGAAGACGTGTTCAAAATTTTCAAATCTCAAAAATATTTAAAGGGGAAAGCAGCAATTTCATAAGACAACAAATTTCGAATGCTATTTCTTGAATTCTACCAAATCGATTTTAATCTACTAAGTTTTTAAATAAACGTATACTTTATTTCTAGGATCATCATATCAAAGTTTAAAAATGTTCAATATCGAAGCCGCAATCTCTGTGTAATCCCTGTTAGCCTGTGAATTTATGGAGGCTGGCTTCCCGATGGCGTAAAAAAGTTATTAGGATCTTTAAAACAAGGATATGAAACTCTATATCTATAACTAGTTACTTACTAAATGGCATTAGTAAGTCGAAAGTTCATTGCCGCACCCTAACCCTATCTTGAGTTAGTTCTATCCAGTCCACCTCATTACACCCTATCCCTATCTTGAGATAGTTCTATCCAATCCACCTCATTACACCTTATCTCTTTCAGGACCACTCTAATGTTAAACTCCCATCTGCGTCTAAGTCTTCCCAATGGTCTCTTCCCATTGGTTTTGCCCGTCAGTACCCTAAACAAGGTTTTAGAATCTCCCATCCACGCTGAATGTACCACCCACCATAATCTACTAGACATGATTATCCTAGAAATACCTTCTGATGATTATAAGGTGTGTAACTCATCATTATGTAACCTGCTCCACTCTCCAGTAGCCTCATCCCTTTTTGCATCAAATATCTTCCTAAGCACCTTGTTGTAGATATATACAAAAATCACAAAGCATCTGAACTTACTCTGTCTGGGCTTTACTACAGACCGCGTGACTTGGGAAAGCAAGAAAGTTGATTTGATCAATTTTTCTCTTGAATACGTCCCGTTACATATTACAGTCCAATGTTTTGTTTAATATATGATGCAATCATATTTTTTAGGGTGAACATTGATAATAATTTACTATATCATTGGAGCTATTGATAATATCTATCAAAACTGACAACTGCAGATCCCCCGACTCGACGTATTAACATATGTGTATTGTTTTAGTACATTTTAACCGAGAAATAATTAGTGTCTTCCATCCTGGATCTGACTGTACTTGGTACGTTACCTTTCCACCAAAAGGCACCAAACATCTCCCCACGGCTTACCTGGAACAAGAGGAGAATGTGGTTCAAATCATGTGTGTGTGTATGTATGTATGTATGTATGTATGTATGTATGTATGTATGTATGTATGTATGTATGTATGTATGTATGATATTTGTGTGTGTGTGTGTAGTCCAACACCTTAGCTCAGTCGGTAGCGCGTCTGTATACTAAGCTAAGAGTCCTGAGTTCGATTCTTGGCATGACCGAAAAATTTATAATCGGTTAAATGTGGATTTCCCCTTTCACAATTACGAATTAATGGCCAGGGGCTGAGTGTTGTGTCTATTCTAGATTTAAGTTGGTTTATAAGTCGGGTCAGAAAGTGCTATTAAACATCTCAAATCCATTTAAAAGAGTGTGTGCGTGCGTGTGTGCGTGCACGTGTGTGTCACACTGGAAGAAGTGACTAAAGAGATAAAGCGGTTTTATGACGACACGATCTGAATATGCTTTGCAAGTAGAGAGAACTGGATAATGTCTAACATTCACCAGATAGCACAGAACCTGCCATTCACGAACATGTCTTTTACATTCATATACCTCGTTTTTGGTTGGAGTGACTTCCTGAAAGGTCTTTTTTCCTACCAAAATCCTACTATATAGTAGAATTATGGCAGGGAAAAAGGCCTTTCTGATATTCATTCTTCTCTCACAGCTAAATAAGAGAATTTTTAAGAGCTGATGTTGGTAAGGTTTACTCGCCCTCGAGTATTATTTTTAGAACCATTTGTCTCTTCAGAAGCTATTATGAGTTTTTTGTTTCAGCCTCGGTGGTTGCATGGTTTAAGGCGTCACTCTCACAATAGACTGACTGTGTTAGAATCCCGATCGGGTGTATTGAGGGTTTTTTATAAATGGTTTTCCAATCTCCCAGGGAGCAAATGCAAGTACACTTCCTATAATTCAACTTTCCTTATAATTTACAACATTAATGTTATCATCAGTATTAATGCATATAGCCTGACTGGGTAGTAAGATAAAGAGCTAAAAAAATATGTATGCAAGAATAAATTAGTTTTTATCAACCCTTTTTTTCAAAACCTTTTATTTCTTTTCCATCCCTGCTCAGCAGTAGATTTATTGCGTTTTTAGTACCAAGGTGATGTGAGATTAGATTATTTAATTTATGATTTGTGTAAATAAAATTAATATCATTTTCTAACATGTTTGTTAAGTTTTATTTTAACTCCAAGGCGTGAGCCCGCAAGCGAGCTATACAGACCGAGCGGTCGCCACCGTTGGCGATGAAAGTGCCAACACTTGCAGATAGAGTGTGTGTCATGTGGTTAGCACAACAAGCCCTCCAGCCTTTAATCTCAGTTTTCTAGACCAAAGCTGCTATTTATTTATGTATTTATTCTTTCAAGTAGCTCCTCATTTGTCCTTGAGATGCCGAGTTTGATTTCGTTCCAGATACAATGCTTCATAAAAAAAAATTCTGGACGCGCCGGGGATCGGACCCAGGACCTCTGTATCTGTAGTCAGAACCTCTAACCACTAGACCAACAGAGGTAGTCCTAAGTTTTATTAATCTATTTAATCCTATTAATTATAAAAAGGATACAACTTAACACTGTATTAGCGTATCACTTAGCTATAATTAAAGTGCAATCGTTTCGCACGTCCAACAAACAACTTGTTCCTCTGCTGGATAACAGAAGGATCATGAGATAAGTTCAAGGTAAACAAGGTATGTATATCCGTCTTTCTCTCTCTGTTGAGTCTGGTGTGAAATATTGCACACATGTTTCAAGTTAATGGATTGTTTTGCGATCGTACGAAAGCAATGAGTTTGCTTGTGTCAATATTTACTAATATTGTTTATTCTCTTGAGTAAATATAGTTTAGCTAAAGAGAATTAGTAACCGTTCTCGTCTGTATGGTAGGTTTGCGCTTTACATTATGGCAGACCAGATATAGTTTCGGGTATATAATAGCTACCAGAAGAAAGATTTTCAATCGTAATTTTTATGGAGGGAAAAATTTAGCTGTTTAAATGGAATGAATGCATTGGAGCTATCCCAAGTTTTAAACTTCACACACCTCAATTTAGTTCTTCCAGAGAACGTTTACACAATAGAGCAGAGCCTCGTTTTTGCCGACATTCACTTATCCAACATTCCGTATTATCTGACGTCCCTAAATTTAAAAAAAATGCCGCTTGTTTGCTCCTGAGTGTACCGCAGCCACTCAGTTGTACCGACTGTAGACCAGAGGCGCGCGCGTGTCGGTCATGTCTCGCCTTTCCTAACGGTCGCTCAGTGCAGTTTGTTTGTTATTGTATGCGAATCGATTTACTGTGTTTTACTGTGCAATGTTTACGTGTGTGAGTGTTAACGTAAGTAAGTAGTTGTGCTGTGAAGCAGTTTTTACTGAAATTTACGCGAGTATGGTGACGAGAAGAAAGAAAGTTGTTGTATCAATGAAAGAAAAACTTGAGGCAATCGAGAGACTGGGCAGAGGAGAGACGATGCAGAGGGTAGCTGCCGACTATGGCGTCGGACGGGTAACAGTAGGAGAATGGAAAAGGAAACGATTGGAAATAGAAAAATGGTGTTTTTCGAGAGTCACGGATGGTGCAATAAAAGAGAAAGAAACGATGAAAAAAGTGACTATGAAAAAGTTAGCGAAGCTTTTCACGTTTGGTTTACACAGTTCAGAGACAAAGGTGTGCCTATTTTGGGGCCTATTTTACAACAAAGGGCATTGCATTTTCGAAATTAATTTAATGAAGGGGACCCAGATTTTACAGCAAGCGTTGGTTGGCTCAACAGATGGAAGAAACGTAATGGAATCCGTCAGTTAAATGTTTGTGGTGAGAAACCATCATCAAATTTTCAAGAAATGGAGGCATTCAAGAAAAAATTTGACTTTATTGAAACTGAAAGCCTAACGGGTGATCAAATATTTAATTGCAACGAGTCAGGCCTTAATTACAAAATGCTACCTAGTAAGAGTATTGCAGCCAGAACTGAAGCAGCAGTCCCTGGCTATAAGCGTAGTAAAGAAAGACTGACAATTTTAGCATGCAGCAATGCTATAGCAAACCACAAAATGGACCTCGCAATGGTTGGAAAGTCCAAAAATCCAAGATCCTTTAAAACAATTTGAAAAAACGCTCTTCCTGTAAAATACTACAATCAAAAAAGTGCGTGGATGAGCAGTAAAATTTTCAAAGATTGTTTTTTTAAGGAATTCGTTCATTCCACGGAGAAATTTTTGAAAGAAAATAACGTCCCCAGAAAAGCAGTTTTGTTTCTAGAAAACGCACCAACGCCCCCTGATGCAAAGTACCTTCAAGATGGAGACATTGGGCCAGTTTCATATTCAGATTTAGTACGCCTCAAGTGCGGCGCTATACTAAATACAAGACGTCACCTACCTGAAATTGAATGGAATGGGCCAGTTTCATATGTGAAACTGGCCCATTCCATTTTGGTCTAGTTAGGCGTCGTCTTGTATTTAGTATCAACTTGCACTTTAGGCATGCTAAGTTTGACTATGAAACTGGCCCATTAAGGCTATGTTTCTGCCACCTAATGTAACCGCCACATGCCAACCGATAGATTAGGGCGTTTTGGAAACGCTAAAAAGGAACTATCGCAGCTAGCTACTGTAGACAATGATAGAAGAAATTGAAGAAGGGCAAGACATGATTGAAAAATTGAAACGCATCAATGTAAAGGATGTTTCTTAATGGGTTTCAAGGGCCTGGGCTGATGTTAGGGCTTCATCAATTGCCAAATCATGGAAGCAACTGTTTGGCGAAGATTAAGATGAAATTATGGAAACGGAAAGCACATATGAAACCGAAGAAAGCATTTTACCCTTAGTCCAACGTATCCCTGAATGTGAGGATGCATCTTCGCAAGAAGTTGAAAGTTGGATGAACGAAGACGATCGGTATGAAACGACTGATGAAGAAATGATCAATCTTGTAAATAGCGATGGCAACGAAATTGATGATTAAGCATCAACTGTTGAGCCTCTCAGATTCTTGATTAAAGATAGAGTTAAGGCTCTAAAAAGCACTATGAAATACGTGGAGCAACAAGAAGAAGCTATGGGGATCGACATAATGATGCTGCAAAGATGGCGAGACTTGGTAAAGAAGAAACGGCAATTGTCGGGAAAGCAGATTAGGATAACTTTTTTTTTAAATCACCACAGTACTAAACTTTTTTTTATGGATTTAACCTCCGACAATCCTGTTACTTGAAGTTAATTCTATGCAATTCTATATTTGTTTGCAGTAAATTTTTAACGGTAACTTCAATACAAATTTGGTGCTAAATTTGTAAATAAATTACTGTACAATGTTACCGTGTATTGATTCTTTTTCTGTTGATTTGTTTTAAAAAGTGATGTATAGGTGCTTAATTTGTAAAATTATAACGTAGTTTGACGTTTAATAGGCTTTTTATTAATTCCTCCCAATTATCCGACATTTTCGCTTATCCGACACTTTGCAGGTCCGTTTATGTCGGATAAGCGAGACTCTACTGTACATATTTTCAATTTAAATAATAATCAGTGATTCGAGTTCTCTCCTCGAATTCCCGTATCGACTACAGCGCTTGGTGGTTGAATGTGTCACTAACGTTGGGTCTGCCGTAGAAAAGATATGTTAATACTTCAATATTATAAAACATCCCCTTTCCCTGGGATTCAATCATCCGTAAATTTTACTTAGTTCCATCTTTAATTGTCATTATTTGTTCAAATTTTACTATCAGTATATTATTAATAAGAAAATTAAAATAATTTTAAGAGTGACTTAGTGTTTGATGAAAATTTATCTCCTACCCCTACTCATCCCCCAACCCACTATCTGATGCAGTTATGTGTATATATATAGATATCTAATAGAATCTAGGTGTCCTTGTCACCCAACCCAGCCCCTTCCCTTAGTAAGTCGCAAGCTGCCACAGAAGAAAAATTTAATCTCTTATCATAACTTTAATTTTAATGCTCAAGTAGCCATAAAAATCAATTGAAAACATTTAACGTATTGAATTTTAAGTGTTAGATTTGTTATTTTTAGTTACTTTGAGTGTGTAATATAAAATGTATACATTTCTGTTTTGATTCTACTTTATCTGACTTTAAATGTAATTTCATTTTGATATTTATTCTAAGATGATGAACATCTATTTCCATTAGTTTCCACATACATTTGAGGAGTAATTCTGGTTGGGGTTTTTTTCCCGGTTATTTTCTATTATAGCTGAATGTTAAAAACCGATGAAAGTGTATTAGCGAAATTTTAGGAACTATTTATTTTTGTTTGAGTCTTTTTCGACTGTAATATCACTCAAAAGGTTTCTTACATACGCACGTCATGCACAAACCTTTTTATTTCTACTGTTCACTGATTACTTTTCCACATTTAACACGTCAATTAACGCGTGACTCCTCCAATACTCCAGTCATAAATTGTGTTTTTTTTTTTTTCATGTTTCAACACCGAAATCTGCCCATACATTTGTCAAAAAGGTTGAAATTAATTAAACTCTTGGATTTGTATTTATTTGTGGCGGTAGATTGATAGAGTGTAATTTTTGTTTTGTTTTTGTAACAGCAGTCTAGAGAGTACCTAATATTTGTTTTAGAGTAAACTTAGAGCCGAGATTAGATGTACACGAGTCAATCCCCCATTCGACCTGAACTGTTTGTTATTCTTATATTGGGCGATTGATCAACTGTAAAAAGTAGACCGTAAATACGAGCCTTAAAGGCTATACTTTAATAATTTTGATAATAATTCACTGATGTTTTCTAAGAAAGAGGTATTTTTGAATAATTTTAAATGCATATTCCAAAAAGGAATTCAATTTGTTTCCATCGTATCAAGTTTTTCAGAAATTGAAAAAAAAAAAAGACTTTTTCTATTATTAAACCCGTAATAATATATTTTATAGTAAAATTATTAGCATTTAGTACTAAATTTAATTTACCTCTTAAAACACCAGATACTAAAATCGAATGATATAATTTGAAATAATGATTCCACGTTAACTACCATGAGCTATTATATTATCTCTTCTTAAATCGGGATCAGACGTAAATTCTTTATTTACTTACGTACTTACCTATATATACAAATAATAATGGTATATATATAGGCATATATATGTATACATATATACATGCCTATATCTGTATACAATTATTATTTGAGGTACTTAACGTGCACTTTTTGGACCGAATGATTATATCAGCACACGAGAATTTCTATGAGCAAGAGCGAAAGGGCCTGCCAATTTTACCGTGAAAGATATTTTCACATACCTTTCAGGGTTTTTTAGCGCATGATACAATCGGCATTGGACCGACAGCTTTACTTTCCCTCCAAAGAAAGTTGTGCTACGGATTTGTATCGCTTTATAAAAATCCGTCGACCCCGGCTGGGTCTTGACCCACTAACATCGGGTCTTGAGGCAAGCACTTTATCCCAAGACCACAAAATGTTTTAATTTACTCAGCTACAAAAGGTACGACAGTTAAATCTTATTATCAGACTTTTTGGTATAGAAAAATATTGAAAATATTAAACCCTAATGTTACTAATTTTATAGCATATGTTTGACAGAATAACCTCAAGAATAAACCTAGCTCTCACTGTTCAAACAGTTCAATGATGTTCTTGAGGTCAAGAACCAAATAACTGAAGGAAGTGTCGCCAACATGTGAAGATTTAGTTTACAAATTCCTAGCATGTAATCCTAACTCAATACAATCAATAATACAAATCCTGACATCAACTTAAGAGTGAGTAGTGAAAAATAAGGCAGACTAGCTGATAGGAAGGAGTGGATGACATTTCTGAAATCAGCTTAAAAAAACCTTAGTGGAAGACAGCTGTTTGTTTACAAACATAAAATAGGTCTACCATACAAACCAGTGTAATTCATTATCTAGAAAATTAATTTAAAATCAAATGCTATTTTTTTTATCACCACATCTTACTACCTGTTCATGTTATACGCATAGGCCTATATGATAATTACTCTAATGGGGTAGGGATGAGGAAGGAAGCATTTTAGAGGTAATCAATCCGCAGTTGTGTGGAAGAGGAGTGGGAAACCGTTTAGGAAAATCACTTCAGTAGACCCGAACTTCAGCAAGCCAGTCTAAAACGAGAGTGACGCTTTAGACCGTTCAGCCACCGAAGCGGGTAAAATGGGAAAGTAGTAATTCCATCCCAGGAGTTGGTTTTGGAATATCCAACTACGACAGACATGTGCGCATTCGCTAAAGTCTCTTGAATATTTGACACAATCGTACTTGAGCCAACATGCATCCTGCCCTGCACACATCAATTAATCATGAAAAGTATGACCATTTTAGTCATCCCTTTTTTACCGTGTTCCAGATCTCAGTAACCGGCTTCTATTATTTTTGTGTGGAGATGAGTAGGGCACAATTTTAGAGTAAATGTACACGCATATGCGTGGATTAGAGAGTGGAAAAGAGAATTTAAGGGATGAAAAAACTACCCTCAGTACTCACGGCCAAGATTTGAACCCTGAGACCTCCCAATCACGGTAAAATTCATACTAGACTAGACTAACGCATTTACCCGCGTGACTACCAGTCGCGGGCCTAAAGTGAATGATTTAAATTCAACCTTTATTTATGTACAATGAAGAGTAATTGTTTCTACCTGTGCATTCCAAGTCAACCGTGTGGTTGACTTTACAAAAGAGAACGACAGAAAAATATATCTCCAACAACTTAAACGCGCCCTAGAAAAAAAAAATCGAGAGCCAACCAAAATGGGAGCAATAATGTTATTGTTTTATAGCTGTTGTTGTCATTTTTAAGNTCGAGAGCCAACCAAAATGGGAGCAATAATGTTATTGTTTTATAGCTGTTGTTGTCATTTTTAAGAGCCATTAAAACGAGTATGTAATAGAAGCGTAACTAGCGTTTGTCAAAGTAGCTTCAGACTGCTTCAGTCTAGCACTTAGTAAATGCACAGGAATAAAGCGCACACATTTATATTACCCTAATAAATTGCGAGTTCGGGCCACATAAAATGTCATGAGGGGAAGGGGAGGAGGTATTTATGCGCGATTCACGCTCAGTTTAGTTCTCGAGTGTAAACCGAGCTCGAGGTTATGGCGGTAGTAAATTTGGCAACACCTAGAAATCACGAGCAGGTGCCTGCCTGTGTCTACCTACTTAACTTCGTGGTTTTAAAATGCGCACGAAATGCAGATTGCTATCATTTTCTCTCAGAATCTTCACTATCCGTCAGGGCTATACGCATTTAACTACATTGATTGAGTAGGGGATGAAGAAGACAGAATTTAGGGGAAATTTACCCTAGTTTGCGCCAAGGGAGAGTGGGAAACCGTTCAGGAAAAAAAAAATACTTCGCCCGTGTGAATTCAAGCTTTTCAATTTCGAATAAAATATTTTATTATGAAAATGGTTGTAATTGATACGAATCGAATATTTTAAAATAAATTGGTTGGAATTAAATATGAATAGAATATTTATAGAGAGAAAATGGTTTTAATTAAATACGAGTCGAATATGTTACGATTAAAATGCCTGGAATTGAATGCGAATAGAACATTTTATGATTAAAATGGTTGAAATCGAATTTGAATAAAATGTTTTATAATTAAAATGGTTATAACTATCTAAATAGAATGTTTTATAGCTAAAGCTAGCTGTTACCCGTCGCGGCTTCGTCCGACGAAAAGTTTAAACATTAGTATTGTAAAATTAATGTAAAATTAAAGGTAGGGAATAGTCCTATATGTTATTCCAGGACACACTCCACCAACGTACCAAGCTTCATTCGAATCCGTTCAGCAGTTTTGGCGTGATTGAGTAACAAACGTCCAAACATCCAAACACACAAACTTTCGCATTTATAATATTAGTAAGATTAGTAAGATTGTTGGGATCGAATCCGAATAGAATATTGTGGGAAAACAAATGTACCCTAGGCATTACAACAGGCGGTGTGATAAATAATATGCTGCTTCTCTTTTTTCTTTACGATATCTGGCCCGTACTCAATGGTACTCTCTTTCCGCGGGACCTCTGGTGAACTAGTATACAGTAACTTATCTAAACCATCACCGAAACTTACTTTCCCTTAAGCTCCACCACATTATCAAAAGACTTAACCGACGAAATACAAATAATCCAACAAACAAGCTCCTCGAACTTCTATAAAAAAATAAAATGATATTCACTAGCACAAAATTCCATTCCAAAAATTCGAACTATAGCTAGCCTTACTTATTGATCACATTTACTAAAATCTCGTAAGATTAGTGAAACCAAATATTATACATATTTGCAGAAACACTCTACCAGAGAACATAAAATGAAATGAGCGAGCTATACCAACCGAGCCGCCGCCACCTGCTGGTGAGGATAGTGCCAACTTTTACGTTAAAGGGTGTCATATGGTTAGCACAAAGAACCTTGCGGCCGTTAATTTAAATTTTCTATACAGGAGCCGCTAATTTCCCGTTCAAGTAGCGCCTCGTTTGTCCTCACAAGGTTGAGTTGATCCCGTTCCAGGCACAATGCTTCATATAATAATCTGGAAGCAACGGGGATCGAACCCAGGACCCCTGGATATGTTAGCTGGCAACTCCGAGCACTAGACCACAAAGGCGGTCCATTATATACACGCTTACAGAAACAATGAGTAAAAGAGAAACCACTCTCCACCAAAGAGGATAGCAATCAATTTCTGCTTTCAAAGAGCTCCGTAAAAAATATATATATATTCATTTGCTTATAGCTCAGAAACTATTGGTTGTATAAAAGTATATTCAATATAAAAGATTTGTATTTTTAATAGTACTACAACTTTACAACAATACGTTTTTCGTATCTCAAATAGTTGTGAAGATATGATCAAAATCGGAAACTTCTTCTTATATAAAGTACCCGTAATAAAAAAAGTCATTTCGATCCGAAAACGAGTTGTCATTTTGTTTGTAATGTTAAACAGTGCCTAGTTAAAAAAATTAATCAAAATCGTTCAAGATTCAGGGACAAGGGACAATGTCCTTTCCCACGAACCGCCAATCCTCAGTCATGGACCCTGATTAAAGATTCAAGGACAAGGGACAATGTCCCCTCCTGTGACCAATCATGAGTTGGGATGGCAATGATGTATCGAAATATCAAATATATTGCTATATTTATTAAAATTATCAATATTTTAGTAACCGCTACATTAATAAATTTATCAATATATTAAATACATCGGACTATCCTTTAAGGCTTGTGAATCAAAACAAATTAAACCATTTTTTCCTCTATTTTTAATAAATGGATCAGTTGTATACTATTTTTACTCAACTTGTATATTTTAAACGGCTAATCAAAATATTAAAAAGTGAAAAGTGGTCGTAAGAAAACATCAGCCATCTTAATACCACCGTTTCAGTTTGCTCTGACCAATCCAATTCAATAAATCGGGATCAACCTATATATATAGTTATAATTTGATCGATACCTGCTTCGGTGGCCGCGTGCTCTTACGCACTACTCTCAAAGTAGACTGGACTGCCAATGTCGGGGAGATTGGGGTTCGAATCTGGGTCGAGTGTACTGAGAGTGGTTTTCCCTAAACGGTATTCCCCTCTACCTCCAAGCAAATGCGGGTAACGTCCTATAAATATAACCTTCCTAATCCCTAAAACTAATAACGTAAATATTACATAAACTTATAACCTAAACGGGTAGTAAGACGCGGTGCTAAAAATAAAAGAATAGTAAAAAAATGTAGTGAATATATTGTAGCTTTCGATATATGCCTTGTTATATATCAAATGATAAGTTTTTATATATGTTATAGAAAATTGGCATCCCTAAACCTGAGTGACGATAAGACGAGAGTGAACCGGTCCCGAGTTCGTGCCGCGCTCCTAGTCCAACTGACGTCATTAGAAGTCACGGCCGAGGTCCAGGGTTCGATGAACCGCTCTTATTAGATGTTTCTTTGTGTCGGGTATGATCACGTGCATCCAGTTCACTCGTGCATGAAAACTGTCTAACTAGTGCTTCGAGGGTTGCATCCCATCTCGGTGACAGGGGGAGCGTAAGGTCGGTTGTTCTACCAGCACCCGCGTCTTACCCACATGTTTACAAGTAGTTGCGGTAGTAATGAAAGTAGAACTTAAGAGGTAATTTATAAGCATTTACGTGGCGAGAGTTGAAAATTATTTTAGGAAAAGACACCTCAATACACCCTGTAAGGATTCGAATCTCGACCTCCAAATTCCTGATAAATCAGACCAGACGAGACTGATGCCTTTGACAGCGCACTCAGTGGCGCGGGCGCCTCTTTTAATAATATCATGTTCCAATACCTAGCTCAATTTTAACCTGACTACCTTTATTCCTTCTTTGGTACAAATTTATTTTAATTATTTTTGAATTTCCGAGTGTATTGTTTACCGTGGGCGGCTCGCGGGTTGTTACCAGGGCAAACAAAGGTAGATGGGACTGGACTAGTAAAATGTTCCCTCCCATTAAGGATCAAACTTTACCTTTAAAGCCAATAAACATACATTCGTTCATACATTATTGTATGTGTGGTTGGTCATATGGTTAGTCAGG
>CABFWB010000179.1:0-60846 GCA_902151455.1 Timema bartmani
ATCAACAGTCTAGTCGGGGACGCAGCACTAAGCCTAGAGACATTTGGCCTAAAAATGTAGTAGAACAAAAGTAATTTAGCCTAAATTCACTTGGCATAAAAGTCAGTATGCCTAGAGTAATTTGGCTGGGAAGTTAGTTGCTCTAAAAGTCAGTTGGCCTAAAGTCAGCTAGCCTAAAGGTCATTTGGCTTAAAGTCATTTGACATTCGCTTTAGGCCAAATGACTCTAGGCCTACTGACAGGTACCCGTCTAGTCTATTGTGAGCGTGACCTCTTAGACCATGTGACCACCGAAGCAGGTAACACAACTTGTTAAAATTTGATCACCCGCTTCCGTGGCCGCATGGTCTAAGGCGCTACTATTGCAATATAATGTACTGCCGAAGACAGGGAGATAGGTGAGGTGTGCTATCCCGCTCTGGTGTACTGAAGGTAGTTTTTTCTAAATGTTTTTTAACTTTTTCTTCACGCAAATGCTGGTACACTGTCTTTAAACTCAACCTTCCTTATACATTAGTGTAATCAATAACTAGGCGTACAACCCGAATGGGTAGTAAGACTCGGTGATAAAAAATGTATCTATGATATATTCTCACCCATTTGACCCCCATTTGACCAATCAAACATAAGCTCTGCTATAAATACTTCACATGGGAATATATTTGTTTTAATACCTGACTAATGAGTGCTCTACTGTTAAATGTAGGGCCTATATACTGTATTCATACATACGATTAATTAAAGATTCTACTGAGTGGTAACTATTCTCAGGTACACTTTAAGCTATGGCTACACGGAGCCGACCCGCACCGCACCTATTTTCTAGCAAGTAGCTACACGAGCCGCACCGCACCGCTATTAATTACGAAGAATAAAGTTTTAAGTTAGCTAATAATTAAGAAGAATGTTTGTTGTTCAATAAGTTTTCATATATGATATTGTTTATCTTGTACGTAGGCCTAATGTTGGAAACCATGATTACAGCGCCACACGTGCAACGCCTGTGAAAGAAATGCCTAGTTTTACAATGAAAACAAAGTTCGGAAGCTCCCGAACATTTATTTCCGGTGGTAGGTGGCTACACGGTCCGCACCGCACTGCACCGCACCGCAAAAGTGCGGAGCAATGCTCGCTCTCTCGACGATTCGTCCGCGCCGGTGCGGTGCGGACTCGTTTAGCCTGTCCTCTAAACTAACACTACATGAAACTACTTTTTTTTTTCCATACACATGGTCTACATTAATTATCAAAAAAAATCTAAATCTATGGAAAAGATTTTATTCTAGTGTCAAAAGTTTCGTTTAATAAACAAAAATTATAATTTACTCCTTTTTTTTAGGGCTGTGTATTTATCGTTTGCACATCATGATTACCTGATAGCACATTGATTTCTTTCTGAATTAAAATGTGATTAAATTTATTTGTTTGTGGCTTAGCGTGGATTCAAAGGACTAGTGTTTTAAACTACTAAATGTAAACAAAATTATAAATATGTATTTATGTTTGATCCGTGTTGACCTTTCCAGTCTACGTTTGTGGTTGATAAATTAATTTTTGATAGTTTTGTGCAAAAGGTCGCGTAGGTCATTGCTTTCTTCGTAAAAGCAATGTAGAGATCTTTAAATGATATTTTACTCTTTTTTAATAAGATTTAATATGTTTTCGTAGATTTTTCTTTTCTTTTTAAGCTTATGTTTTTTCACATAACGGGCTTGACAACTTTCTTAACCATAACTTAGCAATATTGTACGTTACGGCATAACATTTAGACTTATATACACAATTATTTATGTAACTAACAGTAACGTGCGGTTATTCATCAAATATGCTTATTTAGTATTTGAGAAGCCACTGCAATGTCAGATTATGAAACTACCTAAATAAAACGGGTAGGCATTTTATGTAATTTCAAATTTCTTAAATACAAGTTAATCCCATCTTCTTCCAGTAAATTTTGATTGAATAACGATGAAATAGTTTACCGTAATTAATATCAAAGGATATTTTGGAGAAATGTTAAGAAACGCATAACCATTCGCGAGTTTTATTTTATAACATTCCATCCTATTTAAAGATTCACCTTTTTCAATTTACCAGTGTCTATAAAAATTAAACAAACTAAAACTTTTCCCAAAATAGAAAAAAAATATCTGCCAGTCATAATCAAATATACTTTTTGAAATTTACATTAGCTAAAGTAATTTCAAATAAATGGTACGGAACTCCGCACGGACTTTCTCGCTCTATTGTTTAAAAATGGAGATATTTTCTCAAAACTCATAATATAGGTGAAACGAGATAATATACACTAGCAAACCCCAGCATAAATTGCACTATACTTATGTAAAACTTTTTTGAGTCCCGGTTTTAAATTTTATGATTTTATTTTTAAAGAATTAATATCCTCATTTGTATGTTTGGACCGATAAAAGATTAATATTGGGTCCACAAGGGTTAACATTTCGTATTAAAATTTCGACTTCCGGTTAAAATTCTCAACATTTTATTAGGTGTTGCACATCTTCGTGTCATCGCATTGCTATTAAATTCCTCATTTATAAATTTTGACAAATAAAAAATGTAAATATTGACTATTTTGTCTAAAATGGAGATATATCATTGTTGTACAAACATTTCTCCTAAGAGGTTTAAGGAAAAATAACACAAACTTTTTGAGGGACTTACTTATATTTAATTGCTCTATGGCATTGGAGAGTTATTGCGTTAAAACTTAGGTAGTATCTCTTTACAACTAAAGCTCACAAAATTGTATTAATATATTTGCCAATATCTCAGAAACTATTGGTTTTATAAAAATATATTTCATATAAAAGTTTTTTATTTTTAATAGTACTACAATTTTTCAATGATAAGTTATTTAGTATCTCAAATAGTTGCGGAGATACTGAAATTTCAGCTTCTGTAAAGTACCCTAAAAGTCATTTTCATGAGGAAATGAAAATAGCGAGTTTATTTATAATCTTAATCAACGCCTAAATACGAATTTTAATCGAAATCGTTAGAGCCGATTTTGAGAAAATCGATTTATTCTCTTTTCGCCCTTTATTAAACTACTCTAAATTATAAGTTTAAACAGAGACACAGACAGACAACATTACAAAGACCACTTTTTATGGTTCTGGGATTCATGAGACGTTGACATCCATCAACATTTCAGGTTAGATTTTTCTTACGCTTTGTGTTCGAAAAGTTAAAAAAAATTATTTGATTATAGCTTGAAAGTTATTGATTTTATAAAAAAATATGCTTCGAATAAAATATTTGTATTATAAATAGATCTATATATTTGTAATGATAAGGGTGACCTGGCGGTCTAGGGGTAAGGTGTCGGACTTCTGTGCTAGGGGTCCGGGGTTTAATCCTCGGTCCCGGCACAGATTTTTCTGATTGCCAAACCCTTCCTTCACCTCTGACAAGANGGGTCCGGGGTTTAATCCTTGGTCCCGGCACAGATTTTTCTGATTGCCAAACCCTTCCTTCACCTCTGACAAGAATTGTATTAATCACAACTTGTGAATGTGAGGAATGCCAGGCCTCCACCGTGGTTCGGATCCCACGTTAAACTGTAGGTCCTCCATTTTATCTCGCAATCATCCTACCATTACACATTAGCGTAAGTGCATATAACCCGAACGGGTAGTAAGACGTGGTGCTAATAATAATAATAATGTAATGATAAGTAATTTCATATCTTAAATAGTTTCGGAGATATGATAAAACAAATGATAATTTACGCATCAGACCGGAGCCCTTAAAGTCCTTTTGCCGAAATATTGAGTGCATCCATTTTGTTTGGAATATTTATAAATGTTTAGAAATGAAATTTAATCAAAATCGTAAGAGCCGATTTTGATAAAATCGACTTCTTCTCTTTTTGCCCTTCAGTAAACTACCCTCAGTTTAAGGGTTAGATATCCAATTCCAAAAACACCTCGGGGCAACCTTATGGAAACCCTAGATACTACTAAGTTTTAGCCCGATCGGTAAAATAGTTTAGTCTATAGTTGGAGGTACAGACAGACATACGGAAATTCAAAAACCACTTTTTCTGATTCGGGGGGTTATGAAACGTTGAGATTCATCAAAATCTCGAGTTCGATTTTTTTGACGATCACAATACTTTCACTACTTGTAAGATAGCGAGAAAGTAAAATGTTTAGTAATTGAAAAGTCTTTTTATCTAATTTTGTCCGACACCTTAACTCGGAAGGTAGCGTGTCTGTTTATTGATCTGAGAGTCCCGGGTTCGATTCCTGGCGTAACAAAAAAAATGTCATTGTTTAAATGTGGGGTTCCCCATTTCACAGTGATGAATTAACGGCCGGGGGCTGGGTGTTGTGTCTTCTTGATTTAAATTAGCTTATAAATTGTGTGCTGATTTAATCTGTCGGTTCAAAAAGTGCACGTTAAATACTTCGAATAAACAAAAAAAAAAAGAGTTATATAATTTTCTTAAACCTTAATTATTTTTCATTTCAACAAATGTTTCAAACTGTTTTAATTTCTGCACACTATCTAAAAAAACATTCTGTGTAACTATATTATATAATGATTAAAGATGTATTCTCTTCAGTTTATTTAAAACTTGTATCTGTATGTCCAGTACTCAACTAGCTAAGGTGACACTGACCTTTAACGAGTTGTTGGAAAACTATCAACCAGTTGATACGCTATAAAAATAAAACTGTCTACAAAATTGTGTTTAAAACAAGAAACACCACGAATATACCATTAAAACATATTTCACTTGGTTAAGTTTTATTTGGTACTTGTCTGTGAAAATCTTTCCGTAAACAAAAATAGGTTTGGAAACTTAGGGGCAAATGAGCACTTTTTTCCGTTATCAATTTCCTCTTAAGTTATGTAGGCCTACAGTGACTTTTGAGTCGGCCACTTTTTTTGAGGGAGACTGTACCAATTTTTCTGTAATTTATTGTTCGTTCTGGTCTATATTAAGTTAACATTCGATCTCTGATTAATAAAACTACATTCCCCTTCAAACTAAATACCTTGTTTCGACATGATTTAACTTGTTATACTTCTCTATCAAAGCAAGGCAAAGAAATGTTTCAGCTAAATTAGAAAGAGAGAAAAACTAGCCGTGGAGATAATCTGTGTTATGCAACAGCCAAGAGATTTGATGTAATACTGCGTATTTAGCGAGAAAGTATGGTCCAGTACTCGCAAGTAGACCTGCCCACCACTGACCAGTAACATTTCAGTTGTGCATTGTGAAACCATTGCCTTGTAGGTGAGACTGTAATAGAATTCTGGTGGTAGGGAACATTTAGAAATTACAAACTTTTTTTCGGCAATATTGATAACATTTTAATATATTATTAGGGCTATTATATAGCTATTGAAATACTGATAATATTTATCAAAAGTGACAATTGCACTTCACAATACATCACAAAAAAATAAATTAAAATTGTTTTAGTAACTTTTATGGTTGTTGAAAGGGTTCCTTCGGATCTAAATTGGACTGTTATCTTGTGCTTTGTGTCACGCTTTACAGACTTTTTAGCAGGCCAATCAAAAGATAATAGGACAACATTTACTTTCATGGCAGAAAATGAAAGGCCTTTATTTTAAGAAAATAACATTTTTACCAGTTGGCCTTCCGTGTAATATTTACAAACAAAACCTTGCGATAAAACGTTCTCAACTTATCTATAGGTTAGATTATTTATAAATTGTTATTTTGTAATGTTGAACCTTTGAAAACTAAATCATTTTTGATATATAATAGTTTTCTCTCATTGACAGATATTACAAACTTGAAAATATGATATAGTGTAAATTTACAGACCAATGAAAATAGCTGAACCACCCGATTCGTTCTGTAAGAGTTAACCTAACATTTAAAAAAAAGAGTAGGATTGGCTACAAACCGAATATATTGCAAATAAAAAACTTGACTTAGCATTATTTCAAGCTCAGTGGGTATTTGGCAATATATTTTATAAACCGTATAGTAACACACTGTTTAAAATAAATACCCTCACTTTTAATATGATACATTCAAGTGATAAAATATTTTCTTAAGATTTTTATTTAATTATTTATTAGCTGTATTTAACGTACACGTTCTGAACCGATTGATTATATCAACACACCAGGATTGCTTTGAGCGAGAGCGAAAGGCCTAACAATTTTGCCAGGAAAGGTATTTTAACACACCTTCCAGTGTTCTTTTACATGTGGCAATCGACATGGGATCAACAGCTTTACTTTCCCCCCGAAGGAAGTTGTGCTACGGATTTTTATCGCTCAATAAAAATCCGTCGAGCCCGATTGGGTTTGAACCCACGAACATCGGGTCCTGAGTTTAAAACCATACCCCAAGACCATTGACTTAGCATTATTTCAAGCTCAGTGGGTATTTGGCAATATATTTTATAAACCGTATAGTAACACACTGTTTAAAATAAATACCCTCACTTTTAATATGATACATTCAAGTGATAAAATATTTTCTTAAGATTTTTATTTAATTATTTATTAGCTGTATTTAACGTACACGTTCTGAACCGATTGATTATATCAACACACCAGGATTGCTTTGAGCGAGAGCGAAAGGCCTAACAATTTTGCCAGGAAAGGTATTTTAACACACCTTCCAGTGTTCTTTTACATGTGGCAATCGACATGGGATCAACAGCTTTACTTTCCCCCCGAAGGAAGTTGTGCTACGGATTTTTATCGCTCAATAAAAATCCGTCGAGCCCGATTGGGTTTGAACCCACGAACATCGGGTCCTGAGTTTAAAACCATACCCCAAGACCACCTAGGTCGATAGTTTTACTAAGAAACTCGAAGAAATCATCCTTACTTTCTTTAAATTGAAAGCCCTCAGCGGTGGGCTCATGGTAAAACAAGTCACTCTCGTGTAAGAATGGATTACCGATGACGGGAGATTGGAGTTCCAAACCAGGGTTGAGTGTTCTGAAGATGGTTTTTTCCTAAATGGTATCTGACTCTCCTTCCATGCACATGCAATTATATTTACTCCACAGTTCTATCTTCCTCATCCCAATCCTACTAACGTAATTAATGTATGAGTATAACCCGAACGGTGAGTAATAACACACTGTGAACTTTAAATTGAAACGTCATATTAACATTTTATGATATTTTACTTTTAGGTAACACTATTTTTAACAATTATGCTAAGTCCACTTTCCTTTTATTTTATTTGTTATTTCCATAAATATTGAAAATGGTGTTGAAACAGCTCCTTCAGAAGTGGCGTCCAAATTGTCTACACGGCACGTTCCCCAACGTAACAGGTTTTGGATCGCTGTTCTTTGAACACTTTGTGTTCATTTTGGTTATTTGGCCGATCTTGTTTTGGTATTATGTCTCAATTAGGTGTGGTCTCGAGTCGATTTCTCCGAAAAAGTAAAGACAATGGAATTTCGTCCGGTAGAGTAATTTTTTAATATTGCCGTGCATTGTCATCAAATTAGAAAATATCCATCGCGCACACAACGGGGCAGTCGCAGAATTTGACTGAGTGGAACCAGTACCGGTGTTGATGGGCATGTGTGGGGAAAGAGGTGTGTAATGGGATGTCTCTCGTCTCACAGTCATTATCTGTGGCATTATCTCGCATCCTACTGGCACGCACGCCACCTTACATCAGCAATCTTCCTCGATAAGATTGTTACAGTGATCAACTCAAGGTGGAACGGTAGGGTTTGCGAGTTAAGGGCAGTGTTTTGATAGTCTTTATAACAAACAATTTTTCTTTGGCAAAATAATTAAAATGTTTCTCCATTAGAAACATAGAATATAATTTTCTTCACTTAGTAATCTCAAGAGTTCATGAATATCTGTCAAGGGTTCGTCCTTAATTTACGTAAGTGTTTTGAGGGGTAGGGGTGGTAAGTATTTTCTTACAATGAGGGGAGGGGGATCTCAGACTCCTTCTTACCTAAAGTTTTCTTATAGGTATATTTCAATCAGTTCTATAAAGCAATGAAAATTAGTACTAAAAGAAGGGTTAGTTATTGTAAAAAATCACTTAAGAAAAGATGGGAAGGGTGGGAGGTAACGGGGTAGACGGAAAATCTTACCATCCCTTACGTGGGAGGAGGAGTGTGGGTTGGAAATAATTTTAAAAAAAAAACTCAATTAATTTAAGGACCGTCCCCAAGTGTGACCTAAAATTTAATGCCAACTTTTTCTCTTCGTTTAAAAAGTTTCTCATCAAATGCCGCTATGCTCATGACAGATATTCAACAACTGTTTAGAATAGTTTTTTGTAAATAATTAAATACTATGATTCTACTGGAGCAATAGCTTGTTTATTTTATAGAAAATAACACATGGCTTTTCTCGCGTCCCCTTCAATTCCACCTTAACTCTAATCCAAAAAAAAATGGCAGGGTTGGTAAAAAACTAAGTTTACTTCAAGAACGTATGTCCACGCCAAATCTACTCTTTCTTTGTTTGTTGTTTATTTAGTTGCACAAATCTGTGGTCACGTCGATTAGGGCTACAAAATTGTACATGCCTAAGTTAAAATAAAGAAGCCCGAGTTGCACTCTCGGTGTCTGAATTACCCAAGCGTATGACAAGTTTCAGTTTTCTGGCTTTGATTGTTTTTGAAGTTCTAGCGTCTACAATTTTAAACCAATAAATTTAATGTGTGGTACATAGGAACAACGTTCGTAGTCTTTACATTTGACGGGTGGAATTTTTTGTAAAATAACATTAGTATTAAGATTGTTTTAAAAATTATTTTAAGTCTTAAATTTTTTACTAGCATGAATGAGACAATAAAAAATAAACTATCTTCTGCATTAGATTGTCATTGATTGCATGTAATATGTCTATAACGCTAACACACTTTATAAGCCTACAGTCATGTGATTGAACTTTTGTGTTTTTTATAAACAAATGTATCGGTATATATATTCCTCCAGAGCATTTGTTATTTTTTATTTTCAACTTCCTTATACACTTGTCCTGACATCTTAGTCTATTATAAATCGGGACCTTTTTGTTCTATTCATTTTACAGTCTTCATGTTATATATTTAATTTTAAAATTTTAACATGGAATTTAAACCTATATCTACTACTAAACTACTTGTCTTTTAATACCTAAATTATCAGTTTGCCTCAAACTGTTTCAGTTGGTCCACCCTGGGTATTTTAATTGCCCGGTACTCTTCCCCACTTGATTATAAAATGAATAGAGCAATAAGATCCTGATTTATAGTACAATAAGATGTCAGTAAAAATGTATAAGGAAGTTGAAAATAAAAAATCTTGCATTTGTTATACAAAAAAATTAATCTAATCTTTGCCTGATCCAAGTTTGTCTTCTATAAAGAGATTGGGCAACTAAGGTAAAACTCACTTCGGTGGCCAAATGGTTTGAGGTGTCACTCTCGCAATAGACTAGATTGCTGATGACAGGAAGATTGGGGCTCGGTCCGGGTCGGGTGTACTGAGGATGTATTTTCTTAAATGATTTTCTACTTTGCCTCCACGCTAATGCGTGTATACTTCTTCTAAATCCAACCTTCACAACCCCTAACGCATTAGAGTAATTAGTACATAAACGTATAACTCCAAGGGGTTGTAAGACGTGCTAAAAAAGGCTGAGGTAAAATCTGATTTTTATAGGTACTTTTTTGAAAGTCCAGTAATTTTTTTTAGCACCGTCTTATACGCCTATGCACTCACTGAACAAATAAGTTAAGGATGAGTAAGCCTGTTTTAATCCATGATTTTCAATTTCGAATCGAATCTAGTCCGAATCTTGACTAACTTACTCGAATCAAATCTATGTCTAAAAAAAATCGAGTCAAGTCCGGATCGAATCTCATGCTAAATCTATTTTATCTTATAGAATTCTAGTTGAATATGCTTAAAAAAGTTTGATTAAATATTTAATTTTAAAAACCGGTTCAGATTTTAATCGATTAATTTTTTTAGGCTTACTATGTTTGTGTTTTAAATCGAATTTGTGTTGAATATTTTACTGTGCTAAGTTTCCGAATCCAATCCAATTATAAAATATTTTTTAAAAGGTTGATAAACACCTTAGACACATTTTAGGTTTATTAAAAAAATAATGTAATAAATAGCACTAATTTCAAAAAGTGAAAAATTAAATATATATCACTCCACTTTTTTAATCATAGAACAAGATATTCAATGTCACAAACAACTGGTTTCCAGTTTGCTTATATTAATTTGTTAATCATAGATTATAAATTCGAATTTTGATTTAAACCCATCGAATCTGAATTCAAGATTTATGGAGATTCAAAATTTCGAAGGTTCGCACAGGCTTAGGAATAAGGAAAGTTGTATTTAGAGGAAATGTACCCCCATTGGCATGGAGGGAGAGTGAAAACCCATTTAGAAAACCAACATCATTACACACAACCGGGATTTGAATCACGATCTTTCTGTCTTGGGCATTAGAATCTATTGTGAGATTGACGCCTTAGATCATGCGGCTAATGATGCAGCTTACTATTAATTATCTAAAATGTTATCAATGTTGACCCCCAAAAAGTTTGTATTTTCTAAAAGGTTCTACTGAAATTATATCTTGATTTTCTTATGAATGGACATTTGGAACACCCCTTAAAAAATACAAACTTTTTTTTTGCAGACAATATTGATGACATTTTACCTTCATATTAGTGTTATTTTAAAGATCACTTGACTTGATATATTATCAAATACGAGAAAATATATTAAGTAACTTTTTCTAGCTGTCAGGAATGTCCATTCTTTATAAAATAGGGAAATAAGTTCGAACCAAGCATCGTATTATAGTACACTTTTATTAGTTTTTTATTAGAATACAGCATAATAATTGATATTACCTACATCACCTTGCTACATAAACATAGACTCGCATATTATATAAAGTTTCAATATTTTAAAATACATCTCGGGCATTTATTTCCCTTTTACTTTAATGAATCGGAAATCTACACCTCGATTCTTACAATAAAACTGGCTAGAACGATCTTGTCTCTAACTGTAAATAAGTTTAAAAAGCAGAAACACTGCTAGCCCATTAAATAAGGCTATGTATGAAGGAAATACTTTTACCAAGTACTCTAGTTATAGGGTATCGAAAGAAAAATAACTTTACGATTCTGATTTGTTACAGGTCAGCAAAAAGGTTGCTTTCCAAACTAGATCTTTGATACGGTTGTTCCGTGGTCCGCTGGAACGCTGTTATATAAAACGTTTGTACTCGTATTTAACTGCTAAGTAAATATTTAACTTCTCTGCACCCGAATGGAGGGCCGCGTGGTCTGTAACGCGTCACTATCGTGTTGGATTGGATTCCCGGTTTTCGAATTCCGGCCGGTTGTACTAAAGTTTTTTTTAACGGTTTCCTCAACACAAATGCTTGTAAATTTCCTTTAAAATTCTACCTTTGCTCGTCCTAATTTATTATTATGTTTAATGTTTGCCTATCTATAACCACAATGGGTACAAGACTCGGTTGGAAAAAAAAAACTTATTTGTTGGATGAAATGTAGTTTACCCCGTTTTACACTATGGTCCTAGCTGATAAGCTGAGCCATAGTGGAACCTTGCGAGGTAAGCTTACTGCCTTTCAGGGTTAGCGAAGTATAAAGTTTATCTTCTAGATATTTCAAGGTGAACAGTACCTGGCCCATCTCGAACCATCGAAAATTCGAACTACAAGAAGCGGAATAGCCTAGAAAAAAATACTCACATGTTTTGAGTGTAAACAAATTACTCCATCTAAATTAATACAATTAAAAGTTTGTCTCTGATGAATATTGCGTGACATCTACCGCACGCAGAGAGCTAGAATTTTAAAATCAGTAGGCCTTCTGCACAAATATATACACCTCGAAACTGGAATTTTAAATATTTGATCAGATTTTTTAAATTTTTACTAAAGCACTGGCTCGGAAGAAATAAAATGAAAAGATTTTTTTCTGTTTAAAATAGAGTAAAGAGTTGCCCAAGGTAACTGCGCAATGCATTGTGTGGCTACCCCGGGCCACGCCGGGCCACGCCGGGTACTTTTCTTATAATATTACAAATTTTAAAATTACATAATAAAAATCAATTTCCTAAATATAAACAAATGTAGCCCTACGTATTATTATAATTTGAAAAAACCCTAAAGTTTTTGCTATGTTTTTTTGTTATTGTTGTTGGGGTTTTTATTTTTTTTACTTGTGCTCACTGTTTCATCGCGTAACCACGCATCGTCCATCCTATATAAAATGACAGGCAACCGACGTATCTCCACCACGGACAATACGAAACCTTGAACTAAAGACTATACTGTGTTTTATTTTCAAAACAAATACATTACTAAACAGTGCCTGAATGCCCATCCTTGTTTTAAAGCGGATACAAGTGCTATGCCGCGTATAGCGAGAAATCGCCAACAAGTGGCCCTCTAGGCTGTTTGAAAATATTACAAAAAATGTTATTAGTAATGTGTACATATTTCGAGACTTTATGAGTATTTTAATTGATAAACTATTTTAAAGGATTTCATTGATTTAATTATATTATGTTCCTATTCATTTTTCTGATTCTGTATCTATATTTAGCAAAGCGTCTTACTACCCGTTCTGGCTACACGCATACCTAATAATTTCGTTGATGTGTTAAGAGTGAGGAGTATTAAATTTAGATTAAGTGTACCCGCACTTGCGTGGAGAAAGAGAATGGAAAACAATTTTGGGAAAAAATCCTTAGGTCACCCTACCGTTATTCGATCCCCGATCTACCCGTTATCGACAATCCAGTATTCGATCCCCGATCTACCCGTTATCGACAATCCAGTATATTCTGAGAGTGATGCCACAAACCATCCGACCATTGAAATGGGTTAATGTTGCTATACATTAATAATATTTTATCTTTGATTGAAACCCTTAATAACTCCTCCTGGACAGAATTGTAGAAAGAGGGTGAAATGACCCGCTTTGGTGGTCGAATGGTCTAAAGCGTCAATCTCGCAATAAACTAGACTGCTGATGACTGGAATATCGGGTTTCAAATCCCGGTTGAGTGTACTGAGGGTGGTTTTCCCTAAATGGTTTTTCACAGTACTAAAAAAAGTTAAATACACTGATTTATGGAGCGATTCCTTAATAGCATATATTTTCACCCGTTTGATTTTCTACCAGTCAAATTACTTCCCGTAAAACGCCCTCCGTGTGTATTTTGCACCCCATTCCTTCGACTCCTTCTGATAGCGAGGGGGAAGGTCAGACACGGTGCATTCGTTGCAGGAATGCTGCACGTTTGTGGGTGAGCGGTCAAGCGTGCGTTCTCTGCCCTCCGGAGTGCAAACTACGGACAGGGGCAGCGGCGCGGAAACAGGACCCTTTGCTCGGCTAGTGTGGATTTACTTGCGTAACACCTCATAGGTAGGTGAGGAGGAAGGAATTACGTTAAATAAAAAATATCAAAACGGAGAAAGATAAACATTCACCCTAAAAAATATGCAGTTTCTTAACTTCGAGAAAAAGAAGACAGCCTCCGTATTATTTTCTGCCGCTGTTGCCAATCAACCCTATCCTAGTCCGATTTAGATAAGGAGGCACCTTTTAATAGGTAAATAAAGTTACTAAAACTATTTTCCTTTCGGTAATAACGATTATCTGAGACCCGATCATCCGTAGCTCCGCATTATCTGAGGTGTATTACAAATTTATGTTTTGTTAAAATGTCCAAGAAAGACCTGATATACCGAGTCCGTTTTTATTGCAAAGTCGTATTGTGTAGAGTCGCTAGCTTTTCGTAAATTATCTTTGTTTTGTTTATTGGTAGATACGTTTTTTCTAAGTGTTCTTTAACTAGGATTTCCGTATAATCCGAGGTAATCTCGGGGCCCATTCCATAGTGTCCAGTGACTTGGAAAACCTGTAAAACAAGGAATTTGTTTCCTCAGGCAAAAGTCAGAAAATTTGATGAAATTTCTGGAATTTTCACATATTCACTAAAAATAATACTCAATTTTCATTTACAATAGTCAATATAGCATTTTTCTTCCGTTAACTCACCGCGAATCTCTTTTAATACAGTTGTCTCTTTTGATCATACTATATTCAATCCTCCAAGTCAACACGTGATTTTAACTTTGTCTTCCCATCCCTCTACCGACAAATTTGAGACATGGTTATGCGCATGTGTGAGGATTTGATTAAACTATGTTATAGGAAGAATAAATTAAAAAAAGAATGTATCTTGCATTAATTTAAACTGTACTGATATAAGGCGGTCTTTTAATGTATCAATATAATCTCACTGAAATTTAAATTAGATCGCACTACCCAACATACCTCTTTAGACCTCTTTATAGAGTGACTCAATTCCAGAATGTGTATGTTTCTAAAAATATTATTACATTAAGTTGTGTTCCTAAAAATAGTGTTTGTAATGCAGTGACTGGAAAAGTTGTAAATTGGCTCTGGAAAACGTGGAAAAGTCACGGAATTTTAAAATGTAGTTTGGCTGGACATCCTATAGATATACCTCGAATTATCGAGACTACTGTATTATCAATAACTATATAATAACACTAATAATATAGAAAAATGTTATCAATGTTGACTTAAAAAAAAAAAGTTTGTATTGTCTAAAAGTTGGTTTCTATCAGTTTCCTTCTCTACCGCTCGCCCCACATGTTCAACTAAGCTAAACTAGGGTGGGCAACTATTTGCACATATTCACTTAGAGATGCCTGAAAAGAAAGGCCCCTTTGAAAGTGCTCAATTTATATTACGAAAGTAATTTTAGTATACTGCTCATGCGCTAAAGTATTCATTAATTTACGAGCACTCTACCAATACATGTTGTAACTTTCCTCAAAATATTTTGTCGGTAAATATATGTATTGATGTAAGCAATAATAAATCTGACTCTTACAATATACTGCGCTTTGTGTTATCCACCTATTCCTGTACAATTAGGAAATATTCCAGTCGGTTTGCAAGTTTGTCTTTGCAACGTCTTCATGCTTGGTTTGATTTGTTTTAACATGCACGAATTGTTTTCTAGTGCTCTACTGATGTATGTTATTGGTGAAATAAAGATTTTTATCTATTATAAATCGTACCATGTATTTAAACGTTATTATTGAAAAAGTAACGTAATATTGTGTAATTTTTGACAGGGGGCTTATTTAACTTATTTAATCGGTGTGTGTTTGTTAATCAATGTGGCGCTAAAAAAAAGGGTTGTTTGATTTCATTGTGTCATATGGTATCACTATTCAGACTGTTTTATAAACTTCTTCCTTTGACCCATGCTAAAAGTTACTAAATTATTTAAGGAATACTCAATACATTACTAAAATCCAAAACAAATAAAAAGTTATAAATAAATGTTACCTGAGGGCATGCCAAGTTTGTGAAAAATTTTACTGAGATAAAATGTATCTCTTGATTTCTGTAGTCTTAAAACTAGTAAACTATCTAACCAGCAGTTCCCCGCTTCATCGTCTTAGGCGCAACTCTCGCAGTACTACCAATGACAGGGAGATTGGAGTTAAAATCCCGGTTGGGTGTTCATAGGGTGTTTTTCCTCAATGTTTTTCCACTCTCCCTAGACGCAAATGCGAGTACACTCAATATCAATTCAATATTCTTCATCCCTAGCACATTAATGTTATTAGTACAAATGTGTATAACTCGAACGGGTTGTAAGACGCGGTACTTAAATACATGTAGCCTCTAACTGAGAGAGCTGAGCCTTGGCTTTGATCTCGATCACATGCACTCGAGACAATGTTTCTTACCCTCAATCAAAGGGAATAATTGTGTAGTTCGTTAAAATTCAACCTTCTTGTTGTGTCAACTTAGGGCCAGTTTCATAGTCAGATTTAGTACGCCTAAAGTGCGAGTCGATACTAAATACAGGACGACACCTACTTAGACCAAAATGGAATGGGCCAGTTTCGCATATGAAACTGGCCCATTCCATTCAATTTCAGGTAGGTGGCGTCTTGTATTTAGTATAGCGCCGCACTTGAGGCGTATTAAATCTGACAATGAAACTGGCCCTTAGTTTAGATGATTATAAATTAGGTACTGCATTCTCCCTACTGGTAGGGTCTACTATAAAAGTGGACCAAATCACCTTAAGTCAACTTTGAAAAATTTTGGCAGGTTAAGACTGAAACATAATATTTATATTTGTGGATATACTTAATTTAGTTTTTTATAAAGCCGTGTATTTTAAGTTGGCATCTATTGAGGAATGCCTTATCAAGTTTTTTGCTATATTTTGCCAAATTAACCAAAAATAATAAATATAACATAATTCCACTGCAGCTTTTTGAGTCAGTATAGTCCAACCGAGAAGAAAAAAATAATGGTCCAGGCGTTTTATACTAGTTGTATAAGCACACACATACATTAATTTAATTTTGAGCCTGACACCTTAGCTCAGTTGGTAGCGTGTCTGTATATAGAGCTTAGGGTCCCGGGTTCGATTACTGGCATGGCTGAAAAATTTATTATTGATTAAATCTGGGTTGCCCTTTTCACAGTGATGAATTGACGGCCGTATATGTTCTAAATTTAAGTTAGCTTATACGTCGTGCGCTGAATCAGTCAGTTCAGAGAATGCGCGTTAAATACCTCAAATAAATTAAAATACATATATTTTTTCAAATACCATTTTTGATTCATGTTGTGGAGATATTTTAAGATTCTTTTAGTTTCGAGTTTACAGTGCGAATTTATACTTGAAAGCGAATTCGGTAGATGAGTCCTTTACTTAAATCACACAGAACAGTGGTTTCCAACAATTTTTCTGCTGTGTACTCCTGCAATCATAAACACTTTCTCAAGAATCCCAAGTTTTTTTAAAATTTAAACGTGAAGCGACAATATTTAACATTTTACCCATTAAAAATTATAATAATGAAAGTTTATACACCTCGAATGTGCCCAAAAATTTCAAATTTAAAAAATTTTCGAAGGGGAAGCCACAGTTTCATTAAACGACAATCTCTTATAACAATAATTTTTCGAGTTGTACCAAAATAATATTAATTTTTCCTTTTACAAAAAAAAGCATTAATTACTGAGCTTACAAACCGTCAATAGCGAGGTTGAAATGTATACAATCAACGTTATTTGGTGAATGTATGGCCGCCATTAAGACAGAATTCTCGATATAATTAACAAGTGGTCTTTGAAAATTGAATATAGCTAGGGGGCCTCATAAAAAAAATGCAATGTGTCACCATCTAAATTTAAAAAAATATCATTATTAATACAAAAAGAAAATTAAGAAGGTATAACATTTTAAGACTTGTACTCTCTAATTTTTACCAGAAATATGGAACCTTTTATTTGCAGCCATGGTGTGAGTGCCAGGCTTTAAACTTAGTGGTGTCTCCACTTTCTTAATTGATAATAAATACCCGCCTCGGTGGCGTAGTTAGCTAACGCGCTAGTCGTGTTGAGCTCGACTGCCGAGCACGGGGAGATTGAGGTTCGAATCTTGGTCGGGTGAACTGGGAGGGGGGAGGTCCTAAAAGGTTTTCCACTCTCCCGTCACGCAAATGCCGGTTTACTTTCTCTATATTCAACCTTCCCAAAACCCTAACCCATTAGCGTAAATAGTACTTAAGCGTACAGCCCGAACGGGTAGTAAGACGTTGTGCTAAAATAAAATACAAGGTTTATAATAAGAATACGGGCCGCACACAATCATCCAGTTTGACATGCCTCATGTTGTCCATCTGAAGGTCTTGATCGAACAAGGTATCGAGAATGTCTACGTGAATAAACTCCTTCACTAAAGCTTGTCTTTCAATAACTTGAGGTTAACGCTGAGCTTATAGAAACACATCAGACTATTACATAATTGCAATCTATTACTTAATCGTTTACGGTGTTTTGGAAACTATTTAAGATCTACAGATTTAATTTAAAATGTCATTAGAATTTAAATATTGCTACATATATGCTTGTTGATGGGGTTCTTTTTACAACGTTCGACTACCCGTCTATACTATCCGCATATTTATACCCTATGGATAGGTATGTTGAAAAGATTTAACTTAAGATAAATGTGCCTACATTTGCGGGGAGAACGACTGTTTGGGAAAAATTGCTCAAGTAAGTTATACCTGGCTGAGATTCGAACCCCAACCTCTTTGTCACTGGCAGACTTGATTAGACGAAACTGACGCTTTGGTTCGCTATACCTTTATGAAAGTGCGGGTACGTTTTTTCTAAATTCTACCCTTTTCATCTCTACTCTATTAACTTAATTTATATATAAGTGTATAAATCCGAACTGGTAGCCAAGACACGGTGAGAAAAGTAATAGTAATAATCAGGGCCCGGATTTTGATGTAATTTTTTTATCACTTACTAAAGGGCTGCGTTGGGAGGGGGAAGCTATCACTTCTGAAGCAGATATTTGTTAAATATAAATATTCATTCAGAAGAATGCACGAGTTTAGTTGTTCAAGGCTTTTCATTGCGTATGGGTTTTTTTTAGCTTACGTTTGTAAAGTGCGTGTTTTATTTAGTCGTGTGTATTTATGAGCTTTTATTCATTTTTTTAGGTCATTTTATATATAATCTTTTTATCAGTTTATGATCATCACACTCTGGGAGCTGGTAATAATAATAATGTCCGTCCGTCTTTAAATTAAACAAGCTCATACTTGAAAACTTTTTTTTCCCCGGGTTAATATAATCGCGAACACCTGCAACTTAGCTGAAAACTTCGTGACGTGAACTTGTTTCTGTGTCCAGATTATTACCCCGTCTCCCGTTATGCACCTGTGTCTCTCTGGCCGTTTAATTACTTGACCCTCTCTTTATCTTGATGATCACTCTCATTCTCTCGAGTTTGTGTAACCTTGCAGGGATGTGAAAGGGAATTTGAGTTATGTACACTAGTGAATGCTCTAAATACTGCAGCCACCTTCGACGGTGGAATGTCCCTACCCTTCTCCGCGGGTGTTTTAGTCCAATTTTTAGAGGAAGGACCTTATGTGACAGATAGAAAGGTCACTGAATCTACTTATCATATATTCATACGTCAGGTCATGTGATCTAGAGCTTTCACTTTTTATAGACATTATCAATAACTATAAAATAGCAGTGATCGTATTTTAAAACGTTGTCAATTTCGGCCACAAAAAATAAGTTCGTACTTTTTAAAAAGGCCCTTCATATTAAAACTGGACTGTAGGTGGTGTCAGCCTTATCCTTTCTAAACTCAAGATCCTAAGGGTTGCGCATTAACGTCCAATCCTAGCGTGTCACTGTTACCCGCAACTGTGAACGTTTGTACAAAGGCGTCACTCTCGTCTTATGCGCCTCGCCTGTGAGGAAGAGGTCGGGGTTCGAATCCCGGCAGAGTGTACTGAAGTGATCCTTTTCCCCAAATTGTTTCCCGCCCTTCCTCCTCGCAGATCCATGTATAAGTAGAGTTCAATTTTCAAAGGAAGGGTCTTATCTGACAGAAAAGTCACAAGATCTATTTTCAGGTATTCATACGTCAAGTCTTGTGATCTGCAGCTGGAACTTGGGATAGGTATTATCAATACCTAAAATAACTAATAACATAGTAAAATGTTATCAATGTTGCCCTCATAAATCTTTTGTATTTTTTCAAAGTTTTTTCCTCCCAAAATCCTACAATACATCTCTCATCCTAACTTTGTTTAATGTTGGATAGTCCTGACGGGTAGTAAGAGGACGTCCTTAATATACATAAAGGTCTTTTTGGGCGGAATGGAGGTAGTATTTTCTTAAGTTTTCTTACGAGAAAGGAAGGCAGTCAAAATACATCTTATGTAAGTTTTTTTATAAATGTTTATGGTGATATAAAAACATTTTATTTTTTCAAAAAATAAATATATTAACTATAAAATTTAACTTATATTTAATTTACTTACTAAAATTATTAAATTATTCTAAAATTTATTAAAATTTCGCTTCATTACCAATTCTTATGTACAAAAACCCGCTTCTGTGGCCGAATATAAGCCTCTTACGTCCAAGGCGTCACTCTCGTGTTAGACTAGCCTACTAACGGCGGGGTGATCGGAGTTAGAATCCCGGACAGGTCTACTGCGTGTAGGTTACCTCCTAAATGCTTCCTTCCTCATCCTTATTCCATTAGACTAATTATCATAATGTTTAGAAAGAATTAAACAAGTAGAATAATGGTAAAATATTACATAAGCTAGAAGGAAAATAATAAAAAAAACTTATGTAATTTAAGAACAGCCCCTATTGTACGGGGTACGTATATAAGTATTTAAAAAAAAGGTTAAACCCCTTGAGGCAAAGTTACCAACAATAATAATACAAGCTAACAACACTTTTCCGCCTTGCTCGTGATGAAATTCTTCTTGCACATAACCGTACATGACTTAACGATGGCTATTATTTTCAGTTTTTAGTACTTGTTTAGATATACCGTCACATGTAGGCCTACCTGTAAAAAAATATGCCATCCTGCCAATTGCTAATTGGACCATGTTACACATCAAGTCTCGTCGCCGTGCCAGGGAAAGTTGTAAATTTGGCTGCTTGAAAGTAATCTACCAAAGCGTATTGAATCAAGACGAAAGACATTCCTTTTTATTCATGCAGGCATAATTTTCTACACCATTTGTTGAAACTAAACCATGATATTTTATAATTTAGTAGAATATACTTTTTTTGTTCTAGATATACGCTCTTAGATTCACGTGGTCTAAGGCGTCCGGCTCGCAATTTACTTGATGGCCTCTGACAGGCAGATTGAGGTTCGTACTTCGATCAGATGCATCGGAGGTGATTTCTGCAAGCGATTTATCACTCTGGGTTTCCTCTGCTCTCTCCACTCAAATACGGATCAATTTCTTATAAGCTACCTCCTCATCCTTACCTCATAAATCTAGCTGTTAACTAGTAAATTTGCTAAAAACTCTTACTCTCAAATTTATTGTCCTATACAACTGTTAAAAGTACTCCATTTAGAAGTATTTTTAAACTTTGAAAATATAGAAGTAATGTTGTTTTTTATCAATACGTTTAACATTTTCTTTTTTAGCTCCGCGTCTTACTATACGTTCGGGCTATACGCATGTATATATACTTATTACGCTAATATGTTAGGGATAAGGAAGGAAGCATTTATATTAAGTGTACCCTCATCTGAGTTGGGGGAGAGGTGAAACCAATTTAGGGAAAACCACCCTTAATACACCCGACAGGGATTTGAACAAGGATCTCCCCGTCATAGTCAGTCTAGTCTATGTGATAGTGATGACTTAGACCATGTGGCCACAGAAGCAGATAACAAATCGTATTATTGGTTTAGTCCAAGGAATAGGGATGCACAAAAGGAAGTAACCCGAGTTTGTGTGCAGAGAGGAGGGGGGAATCACAATGGAATACAATATTCAGATCACTCGGCTGGGGCTATAACCCTGATATTCCGTTAACGTTGACTTGATGCAACTCTGGTCTAGTGCTTTAAACCTCGTGATCATGATTACAAATACCGGAAATGTTACTCTGGTGGTTAACACTCTTGGCTCTTGACTCGGGAGGCTGTGGTTCAAAACAAACCAAGGACGTGTGTGTCGCTTACTTAGCCGACCTTTCACAGGAGGAAGCTACGGTGCTTTGGTCAGGTCAGGTCTGCAGGGTAGAATTAAAGTGGGGATGTGGGGAACATGAGAAAAGGATGGTGTTTTTTCAGTTTTTACATCAAAACGTATATTTGGTTCAAATAAATCAAATATTTGTTCAGTAGATACATAGAGTTTAATTTTATTCACATGGTGACCTCATCATTTCTTGAATATTTGTCAAGGGTGTTCTGGAATTTAATGACAACTTTTCTTTTAAAAAGTCTCTCATATAATGTCGCTATGCTCATGACATATTCAACAACTGTTGATGTCTCCATGGGAAGAAAATTAAACTCTATGTTTTTACTGAAGAAATGTTTATTATTTATTTTTTGCCAAAAAAAGTTTTAATGTGCAAACTGCAATACACTGTTCTTTTCTCGCGCTCACTACATCCCCGCTTTAAAGCCTTATAAAAATATTCTTGCAGATACTCTCGCACGGCTTTGGTAAAATGAGATGATGTCCTGTCATGTATGAAGAGAAAGATTTGTGATTATGCTCCATCGAGAGACGATTGGGCAAAGATCCCTTAGCGTTTAGAGTAATCTTGCATCATTCATTAGGTCTCGGATGATAATCGTAGATGAAAGGTTATATTTTCCAGCTACTGATATTTTCCGTGCACTGATATGGGTTGTATTTTTTTTCTTCAGAAATTGCAGTTTTGAGCATTCACAAATCCTCCCATACGGAAGACCACCTCATTACCTTATATAATGTTATCGATTAACTTGTGAGCATTCATCAAATAAACATCATGATTTACAAAAATATAATACTTCTATCCTAATAATCTGCACATAAAGTTGTTGTTCCTAATGGAGTGTCCGTATTTTTAAAGAGAAGCTTTTTTTTTAGAACTGCACCTTGTAATGCAATAATCTATCTTAAAGGGCATCAACACCCGATGATTTATCGGTATTTCTTGTAAACGTTTTGTTCGCAGTTGCATTGTTACCTAGAACCCACGAGTTTGATTATCGTCCTAATCCTGCGTGACTCTTGACGTAACCAGATGGTGACAGTTATTTTGCGCTCAAAGTTTAACAAACTCTCTATTCAGCGTTTTAATGATGTTACATGTAATCCACGAACTTGCATTTTGCTGGACACTAAAGCATTATTCGCTTAAAACAAAACCTTACCAAATTGAATTGGATTTACATTATGAGTTATTAAATCCTCTACAGAATTAAAAGAGCTTCAAGGGTTTGAAAATTGTGTAATACACGAATTAGGTATTGTTTTCTAGGGCGTTATATAGTGCGGAACGGATAACTAATGAGACGTGATCATATTGCTTTCACATCATTTCTCAGATATTGTTTAGTTGTATGCAGCGAAAACACCGAACAACGGGATCGTATACCGAGGTTGGTTGAGATGACGGTTAATTTAGAGAAGTCTGCAAGAAAATAACCAACCACAGAATCCTCGTTCGGCACTTACGTGATATATTCTCTCACCTCGTCTCCAGGATCTATTACAACGAGCATCTCCTCGTCGCCTGAAACACCCTGAAAGGTCCTCGCCACTGATCAAGCGTTTCCTCACCACAGTCAAATATATAGACACCCAATTTACTCGCAGAACTCCACTGAACCATCACGCTACTTAGTGTCCAAGAACAACTTCTCTCATTCCAAAAACGTGTTTGCCCCAAGGTGGAAAGACCTGACCGTCCTCTCTCTATTTAAAACTGGCTATGACATAGTACCAGTTGCAACTGGCACTGAGAATTTTGCAAGATATAAAGAAAACTATGGACGCCATATCAAGGCAGATAGAGCAAAGATTTGGACTGGATCTGAACGCACTTGCCCCGACTGGCTATGCTGAGGGGCCGCTACCTTCTACAATAGCGCCCTTTCCTCATTCGCAAACACCGGACCTGACTCGAGAGGCATGGGAGTCCCTCATGTCTATAGATGCACCTAGACTTGTATGTATATACACCTAGCGAGGCGCTGCGTATTGCGATGGACTTGAAAGTCAAGTCGCTCAAACTTCCCTGGGGCCAAGATTTCGGCCAGGTGCAGGTCACTCTGGCATATAAATGTATTATTACTATGACCTTCCACCTCGGGCAAGTGCTTGTCTACGAGGTCATACTTGAATACCTAGTGCTGACGACAAATTGGGCTGTAGCACTCCAGACTTCGGGGGACTTGACCACTTGTGTCGCCATCATTGGTCCTGGATATCCACCAACAGTCGAGTCAGTTGTGCACCACGACTTCCAACACCGAACAGCCCCAGAATCCTCAAGACTGGGGCAGTGGAGGACGAGGCGTAATACGAGGAAGCCGCAAGTAAACGAACTCCGTCCCTTAGCCTGGACCTGCTGGCATTTGCACCTGCGGTTCCCGTGGCTGCTCTCAGCTCCATCACGCCGTTCTTCAAGACTTAACGGAGCGCCCATTTGACGCCATCACTGCTGGTTATTGGATGTTAATTAACCCTTCCAGTCAGCGCAGCGACTATCCCACCTTTTTGTTTCCTCTATTTTATTTGTAATAATTTCCCTGTTATTTTAAGTAAAGAAATGTTCCTGGGAATTATGGAGTCGGTAATTTCTTTGCTGGTTCCTTCCATCTATCCTGCTGACGCTCCCTTGCCTTATTTCACTGCGAAAAACAGTATTTAAGGTGGGGGGAGGACTAAATAGGAATCAGCTGGATGCATCTAGCTATATTAAATACGTTTACATATACTCTACTCCAATGGTTTTAAAAATGTATTCGTAAAAGGTTAAATGTATCTATAGGAAAATGATCTTTAACGCACTTAATATAATTGATAGAGAAAGACTGACAGCACCCGACTTCTTCCTGGCTTGAATAGTTATTTACTGTTTCAAAGATATTAAGAACGATTGTATTTTTGTGTTTGTGAAATCATAACAATAGCTCCAGGTAGTATATTAGCTAGTAGTTGGCCTACACGTTACTTGTAATATATCGAGTTGACCTTGATGGTGAGGCTATCCGGTCCAGATGTAGATCTCCCGAGGAAAGTTGCATGACTGACCATGGGCACTACGGATAGACGACTTGGGTCTGTTGCCTCGAAACCAAACGTGCGGGTTTGTCTCCAACTTACTGCTAGTTTTTCAATTTGAAATTGCGTTTCGTAAAACTATTATAGGCTTAAGAAATATTATTTTGTAGCTGAGTCTTGGTGTATGGTATTCCGTTCTAGATATAGAAGCTTATTGATTGAAATAAAACACACCAACATCTAATTATGCATGAGGTTTAACTAATTACTTCAACTCATAAAACGTGAATAAGTCAGTAAGCAACAACAACAACAAATCCGCTTTGGCATTCGGCTGGTCTAAGGCGTCACTCTTGTGTTAGACTGGTTTGCTGATGACATAGAGATCGGGGTTTGAATCTCGGTCTGGTATACTAGGGTTAATTTTTCCTAAATGGTTTCTTACTATCCGTCCACGCAAATGCGAGTAGATTACCTCTAAAATGTTTACGCCCGTATCCCTACCTCAGTAGAGTAATTATCATATGCATATAACCTGGAGAGGTTATAAGACACAGCGATTAAAAAAACACATACTTTGGTGGTGTAAATATAGAAAAGTGGCACCTGGACAGGGATTTGAACCCTGGCCGTCCGGATTTACTTGTTCACCGTTCTACTAACTGAGCTATCCGATATATCCTTGCTAATCGAACTATATAGTTGAATAACACAATGGTTCTTAACCTCTTATTACTCGCGGCCCCATAAATATTATAAAATATGTTTGCGGTCCCCTGGTTTTTATTAACATATTAATCATTAGAATTAATTCTAAAATAATGGCTTTATTTACTGGTTATAATAACAAAAAAACAATAGAAATTAACATGCCTGAATGTATTTAATGGAACCTCTGCTGTTGAACACTTTCCACTAATTTGTATATTCTTGTTTTGAATGTATTACTTAATGCTAGTCACATGCAGGAGTCAATTTCGTTGCTTGGTTTTAACATTTACCATTGTGGAAAATCCCTTTTCACATAAATATGTAGAAACAAAGGGAGCAAATTTTGAATGGCGATGGTAAACAGATGAGGATTATTTGTACTATACTTGATTTTTATTATTCATGCTTCCCTCCCCTACATTACCCCGGAAAATTGATAGTATATTGTACTTACATACTTACGATCATAGAATTCTTTCCTCCAAAACGTAACATTTAAAGATAGTAATAAGCAAATAACACTTTAAATTATTTTTTCGAGGCCTCCCAAAAAACATTTCGTGGGCCCCGGGTTAAAAATCACTGGAATAACATACTGGGGAGGTATTCCCGGATAGTTCAGTCGGTAGAACGGTCGGTGCGTAAAGCCCTCTATTTACACAATAAAAACCGTTTCACTGTAGATTTATGGTAAGTTTAAGAGTTCGATTCTCTTACGAGTTAATTCACGGTCACTTTGGAGATTTTCTGATATTTGAAAAATTAATATAATCAACTTCGGATTCATCCGCCTCGTGGATACAGCCTGCCACTTTGAAAAGTTATCTGAATTGACTCAAGATGTAAAATTGACAAAAACATTATTTGCAAGCAGGATTAATACAAAACCAGTTTTGAATTACTTTTAAACTGACAGAAATGTTAGCGTGAATTCTCAATTTCCTACAAAACCATTAACACGTAATTTTTAGTTCTACAAACAAAACTTTTCGCTAGTTTTATTATTTATTTCACAAGGATTTCTCTCTATCTCTCTCTCTTTAATGACGATAGCAGTACCTGGTTGAATATTAGGTTCGAGTTTAACAAGGAGGGTGAATCCAAATGATAAATTACAACAATTATTAATGGGAAGCACTAAAGTGACTAGCAATTGTATTCTAATTACGATATGTATCTACCATTATAAACAATAACATTAAGAAATCATCGAAATAATTGTAAACAAATAGAACAAATATTTAAAGAAATCAAAAATGTATAATTGTTATCAAATGTCCCTGTAAAATTTGAAATATTTAGTTAAAGAAACCAAATTAATATATTTGAAATATTCTATTGAAACTTTAAATTAGTTTTTTTTTTTGCATTCTTCACATGAATAATAATAATAATATTAATATTAATTGAAAGACAAACAAAGTATGGATATACTTTTTTTATCTATTTGTTTGGAGTTGATAGCAGCAAGAAAGTGTTGACGTAACACTTCACCTCTTTAGAAATAAAATTGACGATCACTGTCAAAGTATGAAAGTAATTACAGCCAGTGATCCTCAAATTATTTATGTTCGTAGTATTTAATCAGAGCCAATGACCGTAGCAACTTCCGCCATGATTGAGCAAAATGTGATCAGGCTTCACAACGTCAATGAGTGTACTTTTTATTTTTTTTTCCACTCGACTTAAGCTATGAACATTGGACTACAATTCAGACAAAAGTCACTTAAACTTGTGGACGCACTAAAACCGAGAAAATCAAAAATTAAGTCATTAGTTTATTTTAATATATATAAAACTTTAGATTAGCTTATACCATCTTAAAAAAAAATCGCAAACACGCACTGGGGTTGAGGGTTTTTTTCCCCAGTTTTTATGAAAAAAAGTACATTTTTTGAACAAAATAAATTAATCATTGTTTCAGTATTTAAGATGTATTTAGTTTAATTTTCTATATATATTAATTTCAACCGTTCTTGAATATCCGCCATTAAGATAACTTTTTTCTCTCATTTGAAACTAAACTCATGACCACTATTCAAGAACTGTTCAGATTAATATATATAGAACATTTTACTAAATGTACCTTAAATACTGAAAAATGGTTCCTTTTTTTTTTATATAAAATCTGAAGAAATATGGATCTTAACTCGTGATCCCACCCATCCCACCTTAAGAGTTTGCATAAATATATTTTTATCGTCATAAAGTTTTTTTTTGCGGGAATGAAACTATAAAAGACTCCTTTTTTAGTCAAATAACTAAAAAAAACTCCATGGTGTGAGCCCGCTAGCGATCTATACCGACCGAGCGGCCGTGTCAGCGATGATATTGCCAACATTTGTGAATAAAGGGTGTCTTGTGGTCAACACAACGGCCGCTAATTTCAGTTTTGTAAACCGGAGCCGCTACTTTTTTTTTATTCAAGTGGCTCCTCATTTGTCCTCTTGAGGCTGAGTTTGGCCCCGTTCCAGACCAACTGCTTTACAGATAAATTTTGGAAGCACTCGGGATCGAACCCGGGACTTTTGAATCTGTAGTCAGGAACTCTGACCACTTGAGAAACAATCATGTAATGACAAGAGTTGCCTGCATTCATATTAAAGCAGATGTAGAACACCCATAAACATCTTCGAGTGAGGGTCTGGCTGAACTTTCTGACACGGAAATAAATCAAAATTACTTTCTACTGATTAGACCAATCACTAACATGGCAGACAATTGAAAGTAGACTAGACTGTTGATGATGGGAAGATCGTTGTTCTAATCCCGGTCGGGTCTACTGAGGATGATTTTTTCTAAATGGTTTTCCACTCTATCCACATGCAAATGCGAGTACACTTCCTTTAAATTAAATCTTCCTCATTCCTGTCTCACTAGCGTAAGTAGGCCTACATTTGCGTATAACCTGAACAGGTAGTAAGACGGGGTCCTAAAAAATATATATGTTAATATCCTCTGAAACTCTGCTCCAACCTTCTTCAGTGGTCGATTGATTTGGGTCTCTAGGTCGATGCGTGTCAAACTCATTTGAGCATAAGGGCTACATTGAAAATTCAAAATTGACACCATCTTGAATATTTTAAAAAACTCGACATTAAAATCCTTACTATTACTAAAAGAAAATTAAGATTATATAACATCTAAAGATTTACTTTTTATCTATTCTCGGAAATATGAAACCTTTGATTTACTGCAAGGGTAGCGAGTGTTAGGCTTTAAATCTCGTGTATGTGTCACGTTCAAAATATAACAAATCAAATACGTGTTCATGAGCCGTGATCTCTCTAATGTTTTGTTCCTTTTCACAATCGAAAACTATTATTCACACACTCATATGCCGCCAAACGTTGCACGTATTTAGTGCGCAAATTTAACCATTTTTGGGTTTCGATACCTGGGGAGTAAGAAGTATAAATTCAGTAGGCCACTTGATAGCGATTTCAAATTGTCATAATTCCAAATGGTGTATTTGTACAGTGTTTATAAGAAAATAAGAAGAGGGTTGCATTGTATGTTGGTTTATCAAAAGGTCCGCGGGCGGCACAAAACCTTGGATCGGGTCGCAAGTTTCCCGGTCGAGTTTTATGAGGAAGTTTCTTCCTAAACGGTTGTCCACTTTCCCACCACGAAAATGTGGGTACCCGTCTTTTAAATTAAACTTTACTCTTCCTAGTTCCTTAACACACCAATGCAATTAGCTTATAAGCGCATAACCCGACCGAATACTTAGTAATGTTCACGGTATTTATGATTGTTTCTGTTATAACAAGTCTATATTACGTACCGTGATTTGTTTTGTACGTGACAGTCCATTGTCCATTTCCTGGTGATAGTTTGGCGTGGCTCGTGTGTAGCTTACTTGTATGACGAATACATTTGAGCGATGTAGAAAGGCCCGCGAACAGATAAGCCCCAGGTGTATTTATTGCTGTTATATAATGGCGAGTGGACCTTTCCAATCCATTACGGTCCACTCGATTGGTACTTCGTTCTGCTAGTCGACTCTCAATATTGGCAGTCCGGTGTTTCTCAAGTGTTCAAATGTTTGACGTTTGAAGCGTAACTAAACGCTAGAATATTCTTTATAAATTCTATCCTCTATTATAATGCTAAATACAAACATACCTGTACATGGTCTCAAGGAGTTGAGTACAAAACCCTTTGGTACACCCTTTTATCTCTAAAGATAGTACATTATTATTACATGAGTAGTTTTTTCTTAGCACCGCTTCTCACTACCCGTTCAGGCTATACGTTTATGTACCAATTACACTAATGGTTTTAGGGATTAGGAAGGTTATATTTATAGGAGGTGTACTCGCATTTGCATGGAAGGAGAGTGAAAAACATTATTTTCTCAACCTCAATACAACCGAGCTAGATTCGAACCTCCATCTCCCCCTCACCTGCAGTTTGGTCTACTGCGAGAGTAACGCGTTAGACCATGCGACCACCGAAGCAGGTCATAAGTCATTGGTCTGTCTTATTATTCCGTTGTCATTCACGTAGTATATGCTTTTAGAATAATTTTGTGTTAGATAACAAGTTTTGTTTGCGGCGCCTAACAAATTCGGGTTCTTCTGCTTGTTAAGGTGGTTCAATAATAAATCACCCGCTTCGGTGGTCGCTTGGTCTAAGATGTCACTATCGCAATAGAATGGATTGTATTTGAAGGGGAGATTGGGGCTCGGAATTTTGTTCGGATATCAGTATTTTTCCTAAATGTATTCCCACTCTCTTTACACGCAAATGCGGGAAAATTTTCTTTAAATTCAACCTTTTTCAATATAAAAAAATTAATGTATTTGAGGATTGCCTGAACGGCCAGTAAAATGCTATGCATACCAAATATAATAATAAATCCATTTCCTCGTTAAATAGTTCACCCCTTATCACCCCCAGATGAACCTGAAAGTGTGGTCCTTGAACCTTCAGCCCCCATGTTGTACACGCTGACTTCAACACGGCCTACAGACACTTGACAGGGTGATAGTCGAGGGTAGTTCATCCCTTATAACCCCCAGATGAACCTGAAAGTGACGGTCCTTGAACCTTCAGCCCCCATGATGTACACGCTGACCGCAACATGGCCTACAGACACTTAACAGGGTGATAGTCGAGGATAGTTCACCCCTTATCACCCGCATATGAAACTGAAAGTGCGGTTCTTGAACCTTCAGCCCCCAATTTTGTATACGCTGACCGCATCACGGCCTACAGACACTTGACAGGTTGATAGTCGAGGATAGTTCACCCCTTATCACCCCCATATGAAACTGAAAGTGCGGTTCTTGAACCTTCACCTCCCCATTTTGTATACGCTGACCGCATCACGGCCTACAGACACTTGACAGGGTGATAGTCGAGGCGTTCCGCTGGTTTTACGCTTCGTTGAAGTCTAGACCGCATCACTTCTTTACCGTCACTCCTTTTCTTATGTGGGTGAGAAAGTGCAGCAGCAGCAGTGCCTGATGTCGACGTTGTGGAAGTACGTGCCCGTCTCAGATCAAAAGGAAACCTGCTGAGTTTTTCGACAGTCAACACTGACCACAAATAAATGGTCAGTTCGATTGTTTTTGCCATCTACAATAACCCTCTGGCGTGATGCCTCTACATTGTGTAATAAATCACGCAGTACGTGTTTTATTCTAGAATAGTTCTGATGGAACTGTTATGTTGCTCGCTTTCTTTACTCTTTTTGCTTGTTCGTTCATGTTTTATGCTTCTCATATATTTAGCAAAGACAAAGGCGTGGTTAGTTATTAAGTGACCATAGTTTCTCAGGTTTATTGCGTGAAAGTGAAACGCCATTTCTCTTTAGTCCGTGGTGTTCTTTACCTTCGGGCTGTACGGTATCTTTCTTCCTATTAAGGTTGGTTGGGTTGAAGGAAACGCGAGATAAGGCGAGTAATTTTTCAATATTTAAAACTAGAAATAAATATTTGTTCAAACACAATAAATCATAATATTGCTTCAGTAGATGGGTTCAGTTTAATTTTCTACACACAGTTCTTGAAAATCTGGCATTAGCATAGTGGTATTTGATTAGGACTTTTTAATAAATTTGATGGATTCGACACGTTAGCTCAGTCGGTAGCGTCACTGCCTATTGAGCTAAGGGTCCCGGGTTAGATTCCCGTGTGGCTTAAAATTTTGTCATTGGTGGAGTATGGGTTTACCCTTTCACATTATTGTTATTATTATTATTATTATCATCATCATCATCATCATTATCACTGCGGCTTACTACCCGTTCGGGTTATACGCACTCACTCTAATGTGTAATGGTAGGGTGATTGTGAGGTGAAATAGAGGACCTACAGTTCAACGTGGAATCCGAACCACGGTGGAGGCCTGACATTCCACACATTCACAAGTTGTGATTAATTCACGTCTTGTCAGAGGTGAAGGAAGGGTTTGGCAATCAGATAAATCTGTACCGGGACCGAGGATTGAACCCCGGACCCCGAGCACAGATGTCTGACACCTTACCCCTAGACCGCCAGGTCACCTTTCACATTGTTAAATTGACGGCCGGGGACTGGGTGTTGTGCCTGTCCTAGTCTTAAGTTAGATTATATGGTATATGAAGCTACAACAGGCCTAGAAAGCCGGAAGTGGAAAAATATATGACTTAAGGGGTGGAACGGAGGGTGAGTTAAGGGCAGTGTTTTTGCAGTCATATCTTGACTTACAACGCTTTTTACCATACCCCGGATTTGAGACGGTTGCATCGCATATGCGACACCTTAGTGACATGGCAATACTACTCGCATCATTGACCAGTGATTTGCATGCTTACTCAAAATATAATGCCTACAGCAGTAGTTGTCAATTGGCGGCTTGTGGGCCAGACCAGGCTCGCGAAGCTCACTCTTCTGGCCCGCACGGCCAGAAGAAGGAAGTGTCTGTCTGTCAGAATCTTAAAGTACCTACAGGAATGCGTAAAGCTACCAAACTATTAAAAAAGCAGGCTCATTAAGACTGTCTAGTCTCAAGCGATTGGTCACGGACATGAAATGGATTGTATTTTGACTGGACGCCATATTTGTTTATTTGAAGAAGAAAACCCACCAAAACCAGCGCTTACACAAGTAGCGAAACTAGGGGGGAAAGTCCGCAATTATATCATATTCAAAATCAATAGCACCACATACAAATTTAATTTCTACCCCAATTTGATTCAAACTATTTATTTTAAGCACTAAGCTTTGACACCATTGAACAATCAGCCTATTTTTCATACGAAATTAATAAATGTATTAGCAGGTCCCGAGGATACTACTACAGTAGCCCCGTGGCTTCTTTGGTGCTGAGTGACATTTCACAGCCGACAGCTGACGGCTTTGAAAAGCTACCAGACCAAATTATGTATCCCTACACCGAACCATATGATCTGCAAAAAACATGTGTTTAGCAGCTGTCACTTCTGACAGTCAAAATTTAGGTATATACCTAAATGTTGACTGTCAGAAGTCAGCTGTGAACTGTCAGTCAGCACCAAAGAAGCCATGGGGCTACTGTATATCAAAATATCCTAATATTGGAGTGTACAGGTGGTAGAATTATGGTACAAGTAGTATCCAGATTGTACAGTTGTCAACAATGCGTGAGTTAGCTCGGGAATAAAGTTTCTGTGGGTGGGGGAAGGGTTAACATACTACTAACGCAAAAATAGTCACAAAATGTTAATGAATTTAAATATTCCCGACTAAAGAAAAAAACCCAAAAAACTGCTACTTGCGGATTTGGGTAAAAAGGTTTAAATTGTTTCTTACAAATTATTTGCTATACAGGTGGTCCGCGAATCTTTTTATATGGTCATACGGCCCGCAAAGAAATTAATTGCCGACCGCCGGCCTAATATGTTTATTTTATTTACAAATGTGCTAAGGTGACAGGTAGGTCCGTACCTGACGATTACAGTGCAGTACATCCATCGATAAGTGAAAAAAATTAATTGCTTCGAGTGGCGACGATTTTCGAGATTGGACAGTATACCTGTACATAAAACTGGCGTAAAGTCCGCGTGCCCACCGATGCAGGTGAATCACACAACTGAATATATGATAATATATGCTATAGTTAATTTAACTATGGCACTAAGCTTGACCTCCCCGTCAGCTATTGACATATTATTGAATGCAAAATCACTATAAATACAACCCGTCTCGTTGGTATAGTTTTCCAAGGCGTCATTCTAGCAATAGACTGCACTGTCGATGACAGGGGGTTGGAATTCGAATCCCGGTCGGGTGTACTGAGGGTGATTTTTCCTTAACCCTAATCCCAAACACATAAAAGTAGTTAGTATATATGCGTATAACCTGAACAAGTGGTAAGACGCGGTGCTAAAAAAAAGTATAAATACACTAGGACCAGAACCTCGGCACCTCTGCAACAAAAGTAAATTTATTTAGAAGGTAGTCTATCTCGAGATTAAATTCTAGTGGAATTTTGTAAATATATTATTATACATTTAGAAAAATAAAAAACCATTTTAAATATACTTTGAGTATTACAAATTATATAATTGTATAACGTGTATGTTCGAATCTTCAGTACAATAATAACTTTCTAATATAAATTTTAATTTTTTTTAATGGTCTTTTGGTATGTTGCAGTGATTTCTTGAAAATGTTCATTCATGGTAACACCGCATTAGTTATATGTTATCATTGTAACTAATAGATTGTCGGTGTGTGGAAAATTGGGCAGGGGAGGGTTGAGGCAGGGTTACTAAACAATTACTATACAATCAACGGGCACATCTGTATAACTTACAAAAATACTCATTGTGTTCGTTCGTAAAAGTCAATTGTAAACGTGGACTTTATTCCTTTTATACGATTTGACTTAAAACAACCACATATATTTCTTTGGATCAAACCATATGTATATTTATAGCTAAAAAACAAATTACAATAATAAATAATAACTTTAGCTAGATTGCGGGGAATTAATAATACAGGTTTCCCCCTATATAAATAAAGGGTTTCGCATGGACGTGAATCATTTGCATTTATTGTAAGTAGGCCTACACTTTTTTCAGAAACCAAATTCTTCTCTCTTTCTCTCGTTCTCTCTCTAGACTGTTTCTTCATCAACTGCCTGAGATCTAACGTTTTTCTTCCAAGCTGCTGCACGTCCTACTACACTGGATATCATCGCTGAGTTAACTGTAGGCCTATAGTTATTTTTGAGAAACAGCCTTGTCATTCTCTCGTTTTTGTGTGGTCAATCTCCCCTCAAATATAAGACAAGTTTCTCAACGCTGGCTATTTGAGGTTAACAGTATCTCCTTCTTACTCCAGCACACCACCTTCCGACATAACTGAGAGAGAGAGAGAGAGAGAGAGAGAGAGTGAAGATAAAGCTTTTCTTCATAAGACCTGTAGTTCCCTCAGCAATTATATTGGCTGTACCATTCTGGACTATACTCATTTAGTTAAACCAGCGGTTCCCAAAGTGTGCTCCTCAAAGCATCTCCAAGTGCTCCGCGAATAGATTGGAAATAAAAAGTGACAATATATCAAAACTGTGAATGTGTGCGTCCATGAACTGTGTATAGGTAAGTATTGGGTAGAAATTATTTACAGACTGTACGCGGTGAAACCAGAGATACACTAAAGGGTGCCAGTTCACCCCGTCTCTCTGAGAGCTTCGCCGCACTTTCAGATACGATTGTTTGCTTCGACACCTTTACAGAATGTTCTGGGATGTTTCTATTGCCTATTAAAACTTGTGTTTCTTTGTACCATCAGTCAGCTGAAGTTCAGTCAGTGTGTACAGTCGATAGTTGAAACAAATCAAGTAGCAGTGCAATGCTATTTATTTGAATGTCGGAAAAGCCAACCTGGCATTGGAGCAGTACGAGTGCTTGAATGATTTGACATTAGATTCGGCGGTGAAAGAGAATTTTGCAACTAAAAAGTCACTATCAGAATTTTGTTGTCAGCTATGAAATGAATTTAAAATTTTGTCAGCTAGAGCGAAAATAATCCTCCTTCCCTTTGCAATAACTTACTTATGTGGATCAGGATTCTATAGATCCACATTGTGCAAATCAAAACACAGCAGTCCCATCCCTCCCATTGGAATTTAAGTTCGTGGTTTATACTTTATTGTTCTTTTTTTATGCCAAGTGACTTTTTTTCAGCCATGAAAATGTTTTTAACACCATCTGTGTGGGTAACATATTGTGGATTTACAATACCTGCTATGAATTCGTTATCAAATGTGTTGCTTTAGGTTAATTTATGTTTTTTGTTGTTGTTTTGCATTTATGTTGTTAAGTTCCTTATTTCTCTGAAATTAAGGGAGAAAATAACATTTATAATGAAATAAAGCTTGATTTTTAACATACCCAAATGCTTAAGCATTCGTTTCCATCGTGAATACTGCTGTAATTCGGTTTAGTATCTATCTATGTAGAGTATATGTGAAAATATCGTCGCCCTTATACCAAAGACACGTGCAAAATTGTTTTGAGAAAACGATATTTAAAGTTACAATTTGCAATGGCTTTCAATAGGTAAAATTAAGTTTAGATCAAAATTAAGTTATTTAGAAATATAAAAATAATTAGTGCTTTTACTATATGATAAAATATCGACTAACAACTTTTAAAAAAATCAGTTAGGTAAATATAGCAAAAAATGAATGTGCAAACCTTTAGCATCAAGGCAACTATAGTGCTCCGTGACAAATTTCTCTCCTGAAAAGTGCTCCGCGATTCAAAAAGTTTGGGAAACCGCTGAGTTAAACTAATGGAGTAGTGATGAAAAAGTTAAGAAGAAGAAACCCGAATGGTCTAAGGCACCACTCTCGTGTTAAACTGGCCTGTTGAAGTTGGGGAGATCGTATTAAGATTCCCGGTCGGGTCTACTAATGTTTTTCCCCCTAAATTGTTTTCCATTCTCCCTCCATGCAATTGCGTGTAGATTACATCTAAAATGCTTCCTCCTCATCCTTACCCCATTAGAGAAGTTATCACAACCTGAACAGATAGTATGACACGATGATAGTAAATACAAGAAGAAGAAGACTCTTATTTGCATAGAGGAGCGCCGTACAAACAAGCTGTAAAAACTATTTGGAAATCTAGGTGGATCAAGTGGCTGGCACTCATGCATAAGAGGACAAAGGGACGGACGGCCAACTGGTTGACACGAAAGGACCAACTGGTCAGCCTGTCGACAAGTTGGTTGAAGACGTGTTGGCCACTTGACCCACCTAGCCTTACAAATATTTGTTTACATGTAGTCGACCAGTTGGGTGGCGATCATTTTGTCCTCCTATGCATGGAATTGAACAGTAGGGCAGTCTATCGAATAGTCCTACTTGTGTCGGCCACTTGGTCCACGTTGCTCCTGCATGTCGATCACCTGTTGACGAATTTACTGTCGATCAGTTTGCCTGCATCCACGTAGATGAAATATGGGGCCGTTTAATTTTTAAAAAATCCTCAGTGCACCTGGTCTTGATTCGAACCCTGACCTCCTCGGCACCGGCAAACAAGTAAAGTGAACTCTACGCCTCATTATATGTGTCTACCGATGCGGGAGCCAAGCTGTTGTTCCTTTCTGGTTTGAAACTATACAAATTCCTCTGTTGTGTGCAACAATTTGTGTTTTATCCCTTTCTAAAATGAGACTATAAACATTTCATGCCATTATTATGTCCACAATCGTCTTCCCTTCTCTCAACTTAGGCGAAACAACCTTGTATAAACACAAGTTCTGCTATTTCGGGAAGGCTTTATTTCTTTCTAGCCAGTTTTAATCAGGAAATCATCTAACAAACATCCTAAACAGGTCCTAATGACACTTTCGAATCTTGTTGTGAATCTTGCATAACTGATTTACTTTTTAGCTGAGATTTATAACGATCTACTCAAGTTCTCATGGAGTTTTATTTGTTAAATTGGTGATTCTACTTATACCCCAATTTTTTTTTATGAATGGACATATCTGACAGCTAAAAAAAAGTTGCCAGATCTACTTTTTACGTATTCGTACGTCAAAACAGATGATCTGTAGCGATCACTAATGGTAAAATACCAATAATATAGTAAAATGTTATCAATGTTGACTGAAAAAAGTTTGTATCTAAAAAACCTTAAAATTTCTATTCGTAAGAAAATTAACGTAAACGTGGGATTGCATAAACTTAAAAGTCAAAACTACAAACTAACTCGGCTCCACTTTCACATGATTCGTCGAAAAAAAAAGTCTATAAAAATCTTTACGTTTACAGTCATGCTCTTGTAGTTAAGCTTTCAAGCTAGAAATGTAACTTACAATTTTTGTTTAGTAGTGCAATAGCTTTCTTTTGACTTATATCGGATGTTTAAAAAATATTAGTTTGCGCTGAATAGAAAGTATACATTTACATCAACCTTCCTTCCTTTAAGCTTAATATTTTCTAATTAAAGTCAAGCAGTTCAAATGTATGTTAAATGGACACGTTAAAAAGTTCACTTTCGTTAGTTAATATTAATATCCTAAAGTAATTTTTACTTAATACATTATTCAAAGCGGTGACCTGGCGGTCTAGGGGTAAGGTGTAAAACTTCTATGCCGGGGGTCCGGGGCTCAAACCTCGGTCCCGGCACAGATTTATCTGATTACCAAACCCTTCCTTCACCTCTGGCAAAGTTTGTGCTTCCATGCTTTGTGAATGTGAGGAATGCCAGGCCCCCACCGTGGTTCGGAATCCACGTTAAACTGTAGGTCCCCACCTTCATCATTCTGGGGGCAGTGGAATTCGCCTTCATGGCCTCAGAAATGAACTCCTCCATACGCCAGGAGAGCAAAGGTGAGATAAGGTCGAATGGCCAAAATGCAGAGCATTAGTCCCACCCACCACATTATTCAAAGCCGTGACCGACCCTATCATAGTTCTTTGGAAATTAAAATTAACTTTTTACTTTCTCGTAACCCCTCGACGAAAAGGTGTTTTTATCGTAAAAAAATCTAATTCGAGATTTTGATGGATTTCGACGTTTCATGACCCCCTGAACCCGAAAATTTTGTTTTTGCGATGCAGTCTTTCTGTACCTACGACTAGAGCCGAAACCATTTAACTGATCGTACAAAAACTTGGTATCTATGGGGTTCATAAGGTTTCCCCGAGGAGTTTTTAAGAGCGATATCTAAACCTAAAATTAAGGGTAGTTAACGCAAGTCTGAAAAGAGAAAAAAATAGCTTTTCTCAAAATTGGCTCAAACTATTTTGATTAAAGTTGATATTTAGGCACTGTTTAACATTACAAACAAAATGGCGACTCTCATTTTCCCGTGAAAATGACTTTGAGGACACTTTACATAGACGGAAATTTCCAATTTTGATCATACCTCCGCAACTCTCTTATATACGAAATAACTTATCATTACATAAATGTGGGACTATTAAAAATAAAAATCTTTTATTTGAAATATATTTTTTTTAAATGATTCCGACATAAAAGCAATTCACATTTTTTTAGGATCTCAGAAATGTGGAATTAATTTTTGTGCTCAATGGTGGACAGAGACGCTCCTCCTTTCTCACTGTTCCTGTAACAGTGTATGTTATTTAATTTATTTTATTTTTTCTATAATGTTTCTGCAGCAATGTTTGATATTTTGTTTAACATATTTTACAAGTTTGTAAATGCCTCCTTTTTTAGGTAAAGAAGTGAGAAAGTATGTGAGGTGAACCATATAATTTATTTTCTTCTAACTTATAGTTTTTATACTGGGCATAGCCTGCGAAGCCACCATCATTTCTTTGCCGAAACTCTAAAATGGCTCACAACGGGCATTTGTAAAATAAACTATTCCACACAAGTTAGTCCGCTGGACTTAGAAATTTATGAATTCGATGGGCACTCAGTTTTCATCACAAGGTGAGGAAGTTTCAAGACCAAAGATTCTGGAATCGCTTTGGCAAAATAAAGGGAAAATGTCCTTGCACAAAAATGAAATATTAGTTCAGGTAGAATTAAACTAAACAGTTTTTCTGAAATGTTTGACATTACTTTCTATGTGTAATGATAAGTATAAGGCAAGGGTGACTAATTACTTTATAAGATAAGTCACTGACAAGAAGAAAATCTAAAAAAAAAGGAAATGGTCTTACATTCCACTGAAGAATTGATGGGAAAACACTTGCTCTAGAAAAATCATTCACAGTTCCCCCGGCCTGGATTCAAACTCGTGACCCGACCTCTCACGTCAGAGTCAGGTACTCCGGTTGAACACAAGTGCGGGTCTTTTTATGTCATTGACTTTTCTGTAATTTACTTTCAACTTAAATAACATTTAAATACTCTTTGGTGATTCAACCGTCTTTAAGGTCCTGGAATAGTCGCAGAAAAATTCCTATATAGCAGAAATCGAGTGGGCTTATGATGTTAATGGGCCGAGCTGTCTGGCAGTATGAGAATAAACAACAGAGGAGGAAAATACAAATTACATTACAATTTAATGTTGTAAACCCCTATAAAATTACATCATTTGATTCTCAAAGACCCATGCTACGATCCTATAAATGTTATCTTTCGTTTCCTGACTATTTAGCTCTTAATCATCAATTAAAATATGTGAAATCTTCGACTTTTCAGAGTGGGAATTTCAACTTTCAAACTATGTCTACGAGTGTATATATATCTATATATGTCTGTATAGGGTCAAATAAAATGGTTTTGTATCAATTCCAGTAAACACTAAACTCGTGTACTTTTAAATATTTTGTCAATGTTTAACCTAATTGCAACATCTGATTGCCAATATATCAGCTACCTAGGCAGCCCCCTTAAAGTGGGAGTGTAGGAAACACGAGCAAAGGTAATGTGTTTGCAGTTTTCATAACTTTAAAAAAATATATATATTGCTCCAGTAGAAACCTTGAGTTCAACTTTATTCACACGCTGATATCAATAGTTTTTGGATATATGTCATGAGCATAGAGGCATTAGATGAGAAACTTTTTAAATTAATAGAAAAATCTTTCCTCAAATTCTAGGACACCCTTAAAAATATTTAAGAACTGTTGTTATTACTATGTGAAGAAAATTAAATGTTTTCACTTGAGCTATGATTTATTTTACCTAGAAAAAATGTTGCTTTAAAAACTGCCAAAATGCTGCCCTTAACTCGCCATCCATCTCACCTTAATCATTTCGGCCACATTTCTCGCGTTGGTCATTTCCTATAAAGTTTTTTTTTTTTTTAATATGAGGACCTCCTGTTGTTTTCTTGTAGACGGGAAGGGGGGTAAGGGGGACGACAACAAGGTGTTTGTGGTCATGTCCCGTGTCACTGCGGAATATTAATGATCAGGTCGAAGCCCTCTGGACACCTGTTCTTGACTGAAAGGAAGGACCTTTGGAAACACCCCCCTTGAAACTCTTACCCATCCTTCACAGCACTCCTCGCTCGTTCCGTCTGTGGCTTCGTATGATGGACGACATCTTTAGCAGAGATGTTGAGAAAGCCGTTCTAGGAAAAGTGAAGGCGGAACACTTTCAGCAGTATGAAGTTTAGCAATGTTTATAGCTATCTGAAATCTTTTTAGCACAATGACATATGACATTCTTGAGGAACATGGGATCAGCCTCTTTTTCAGTTTTAAATACCCATCATAACTGGGTAGTTCTGAAACCTAATTGCTCTGCGTTTTCTATTGTTAAAATGTCCGCTTTGATGGTGTAATGGTCTAAGGCAGGGTTGGAGGACCTTTCGGCACTGGAAGGCCACATGCCACTTCACGTATACCTCAAGGCCGCAAATCTTATGTACAGTAAACTTTACCAAAATTATAAAGATACAACCTTCCTAGTATCACACCCCACCTTGCATGTCTACTTTTCTTAACGCCCTTGCTACCTCTGGGGGTTTACGAGGTCCTAAGCTTCTTCCTAGTTGGCTGGAGACCTCCAGTTCGTTTCTCTTTTAGGTAAAGTTTTATTGAAAAAGTCCAGATATGGAAAAAAAATAAAGAATTTAGTAAAAGAAAATGGAAATTTAGAAAAAACTATGCTTATATTGCTTGTCGGAACGCTTAGAAAAATAGAGGTGAATATTTAAATACTGTCAGCGCAATACCCGTTTATAAATCAACGGCTTCATTTCTGCTTGTGTAACATGTCCCATTGGCTTGTTGGACAATAATTGTGAATTGGAATAATTTTTAGTGACCCTCAAAATCTGGGAGATGCAGTTCAATTAAATACTATATTAAATCAAATATTTACTCCAATGACAGTGTTAAACTGTTCCTGAATTGAAGATTTCACTATAAACATTCTTTGTTTATGATTTTTTTGGGGGGGGAATGGGGGAATATGAATTTTCGGTCACCCAGTAGCCCTGTTTACTCTTTGGTTAGGGGCTACCTTCCTGAAAAATCTCAGCTCCCTAGGTCTTCTGGGTTTCGAGAATTTTTTCCGCTGGACGGAGGAACTGGTAATTGTTATAGTGGAGATATTGGACTACTCCTACATTAGCAGCACACGTGCGAGACTAAACCGATGTTTGCCAATCAACCTGATGTTGTGACTAGCGCTCCTGGCGGTCTATAGTGACAAATTAATAATATGATAATGCGCCAACCCTATATAGAAAGATAGACTACTAAGAGCGGTTAATTCGTTTAACATAATGGTTTAAAAACAACAGTTTAAAAAAAATTAATTAGTTAAAAGACACGCCGTTTGAAAATGAAAGATTTAAACACGATGAAAATACATAATTACATATTGACCAAATATGCCAAAAGATCGCATGCGACCTTAAGGACGTAGGTGCCCCATCCCTGATTTAAGGGTTACTGCTCTCACAATTGACTAAGACTGCCGATGATGGGGAGATTGAGGTTTATACTTCTACTAGGGGTGGTTTTCGCTATATGGTTTTCCACTCTCCCTTCACGCACACTTCCTATAAATAATACCTTCCTAATTTCTAACACATTAGCATAATTATTACGTAAGATTTGAACCCAAATGGTTAGTAAGACAAGGTGCTAAAAAATAATATAAGATTGTCAACTGTCAATATGATTCAGGTCCTTCATAACCTGCTTTTAGTTTATGTGGAAACAAATCATTGTATGATAACAATTATATACTTATACTTATATACTACTCCAAAATAATTTTGCTTTTAAAAAAGTAATAATAATATTCTATCTTAACATTTTAACCTTCACGTAAATATTGAATCACAAAGATAAAAGTGTCTGTTGACTCTGAAATATTTATAAGTTCATGCTACTCGATCAAAATGTTACATAAGACATATCATGCAGTCGTGTTCTAAGTATTCCTTTCATTCACTCCACACCCTCGTTTATGTGAATTTGGTTTCTTTGTTTTGTATGATTACCTCGCCTTCTATGTATAACACTCGTATTTGTTCAGGAAGCTTGGAGAAAGGTATATCGCTAAGAGAATGATTGTCCAAACTGGTCTAGGGCGTGCGCAAGTTGGAATGGACGTGAGCAACGGTCAGCATTTTTTCCAGTTTTTATAGCAAACCATCTCTTTCTGAGAAATATTTGATTTACTATGACGAAAACAACTTTTTTTTATTATACAAACTGTAAAACTACTCCCCTGAACTCGCAATCTCTATCATACAACTTAAAGGTGAGATGAAAAATATATCTCCCTGCCAGGATGTATGTTAAAAAAAAAAAATCCGTGGACTCAAATGTCCATCTAGAATAGGAAACAAGAAAAATATAATTTTAAAATGTAAAATTATAATGTCTAGGCGTAGATAATAGAATTATTATTATATTATTATTATTTTATGATTATTATTATTTTATTATTATCATTATTATTAGCACCGCGTTTTACTACCCGTTCGGGTTATGCGCACTTACGCTAATATGCAATGGTAGTGTGATTGTGAGATTAAATGGAGGACCTACAGTTTAACGTGGAATCCGAACCACGGTGGAGGCCTGGCATTCCTCACATTCACAAGTTGTGATTAATACACATCTTGTCAGAGGTGAAGGAAGGGTTTGGTAATCAGATAAATCTATGCCGGGACCGAGGATTGAACCCCGGACCCTCAGCACAAAAGTCTGACACCTTACCCCTAGACCACCAGGTCACCCTAGAGAGTAGAACACGTGTGTATTTACTCGTCATTGAAAGAGGGGAAGTGTTAACAGCAGGTAAACAACAAGCCTTGTAGGATGAATTGTAACTGCTCGTTTTCTTCTTCTTATTTTTATTTTGTATATTGATGTAAGTGCGTCAAGTTTAGGATCAACCCGCTTCGCAAATAAGGCTTTGAATTTACCAATGGCTATGTCGTAACTGCTCGTTTTAGTGCCAACGTGTCATCTTCAATATTTATTGAAAAACGTTTTATTTGTATTGACATAAGGAAAATTAATTATGAATAATTTCTTGGAATAGTGTTACCTATAAGAAAATTACTATAAAATGAAGGCAAAATTGTTCACTTTAAAGAAAATTGAGTTAACTAAGAAAATATTTGGTCTTGGTAATCTTCATATTTTATAGACAGGAATATTTTATTTCAACATCATACACAGTATATTTTACTAGTGTATGCTTTCATTTTATAAAAAACTTTTCAAATTAATTGTTATTCAAATAAAATGTTAAAATGGAGCTCATCATTTGACGTTTTATGAACAGCAATATTTTCAAAAATTCCCTGGATATTTATAATAATTTTAATTTAATGAATGAAAATTTAGATAAGGAGGGGGGTTTCCCAAAGTATTATCCCTCCCCTAAAATGTAAACTAATAATACATTTAATAAAAATTGTACCGGTTCAAGAAGGAAAAATAAATAATCATTTTATTTATTCATAAATTACGAGTTATATTAAGAATGATCATATTCTTTTAATCTATGCTACGTGCAACGTAAGCGGTCCTCTTGAGTCATATACAGTACTGTGCAGAGATTGTGTGTCAGCTACAGCTGGCTATTTCTGTGACATCACGAGTCATACATTATTGATTTGTCGATTAAGAACAGCAAGACTACTTTTTTTGATACTACGTTTTTAATTGTACACGTGAGTACTTCCATTCCTTGCCTATTCCCCTTACTTCTCTTCCCCCGTCCCTTCCCATGAAATTGAATCATATATTTGTGCCTGTCCATGAATATAAGGGAGTTAAGGTGGGAGGAAATCTCACACAATAGTGACGTAGTATTTTAAAAACTTGTTCTTTATATATATATATACACCTATTATAGTGTTCTTAACAAGAGTTTTAAATTGTAAACTTTTCTCCCAGGAACTCAACAGTTTTGAACAAAACACAACGTCACTGCTGTCATCACGCATCTTTGGACCAACATGTCTACCATTACTAATCAAGCGCCAATTATTGTTTGCTACTGCAGCTAATATATTTGAACCTACTATTGTTTTGAATAGAGTGTGTGCATCTTAGAAGTGGTGATAATAATTGTCACGTGGTTTCAGGGTAATTATATTCCTTTGCTTATATTATCGGATCGGATACATTGTAACATCGAGCGTATTGGAACATGTGTTTCGTTATAGAAAAGCTTCCGTTGAGTTAGTTCGACGATTATTAGCTATTAACGTCAAAAAAATTGTTTTTTCATAATTTTATTGTTAGTTTTCTTGATATGTTTACACATCGCTTACCCTGAAAGGTAATCAGCCTTACCTTGACGGATTACACTATGCCCCTATCTTTTAAGCTATATTATAGTGGAATAAAGAAAGATGAGCTTGCTACCTTACAGGGTAAACGAAGGGTGTTACACCCAATATCAGCTCTAAAGTGACTGCAAGTCTTATAGATAAAAGCTCTATATTCGCTCTCTCTCTCTGTTAATTGTTGCCAAATCTCCCCGCTTTCACTTATCTCGGAAGGTGGTGTGCTGGTGTAAGGAGTCAGGACGAACCATTGTTGCAAAACTTGTCTTATTTAGGGAAAGATTGACCACACTAAAACAAGAAAATTGTGACGCTGTTTCCCAATAGTAATCGTGTGGTTACCTCAGAGATGATATCCAGTGTAGTCATGTTTCTCACATGAGGAAAGCATTATGGCCCACTTATTTCCAGATAATAAACATATTTTATACTGACGGTAACACCATACCTTCCTTGTTTCAGATCTCGATCATCACAGCATGCCCTCCTATCCGAACATTGAACCGCGCAGAGCGATAGGTAGGTCCTCGAGGATCCTTAACCGTGATGATAACACTTCACCTGGCATACCTGTAGAACAAATGGGGAAGGTATCTGCCGCTCTTTCAAACCATCCAGCTCACCACGTTAGTAAGCCTGAGTCGACCAGAGCAACCCTAGCTTACCATGCTCGTCGATCGGAGGAATGGACAACCGTGAACATGGCGAGGGCGGTTCCTCTCGGTTCTAGCACTACGACAGCTAGGTCAGTACCTGTGGGTTACGTTCCAAACATGCCAGTGAGGTCGGTGACTGCAGATTACGTATCGGCCGTGCCAGCGAGTTCGGTGCCTGCGAACTTCGTATCGGCCGAGCCATCGAGGTCGGTGCCTGTGGTGGACTTCGGATCGGCCGCGCCAGCGAGGTCGGTGCCTGTGGTGGACTTCGGATCGGCCGCGCCAGCGAGGTCGGTGCCTGTGGACTTTGTATCGGCCGCGCCAGCGAGGTCGGTGCCAGTGGACTTTGTATCGGCCAGGCCAGCGAGGTCGGTGTCTGTGGACTTTGTATCGGCCGCGCCAGCTAGGTCGGTGCCTGGGGATTTCACATCGGTCTCGCCAGCGAGGTCGGACCACGGTGTCAAGAGGGAGAAGACTATTCCAGGGTACATGGTGGTTGAGCCTACAAGAACAGAACCCGCGGCTTACTGGACCTCCCCCCACAAGACACAACGGGCGACTACATCAAGATCTCACAAAGGTAGCTTGTGCTTATCCTTTTCATCTTACTGATGTCCACTGAACACAAACGATAAAATATTCACAATATTTTTTTTAATGTTTGTATACACGGATCATCATTTGATTGAGCTATCTACATATTCATATAAAAATATTTGCATGGTATTATCCCATATTTTAATATACGACAACAATCGAATGTACACTTTTAGATTACTCTATATATCTCTGCTCGCAGCGATAGCTGAGCGGTATAAGTAATTAGACTTGCATTGCATGTAATCATCGTTGATAGGAAGGTGTAGGTTCGAAACCCTACAGAGGGAACTTCTTCTGGTCATCCACATAATTCCCACATAATCTCACCACACTAATGTGGATGTCATTCTTCTCTGCTACCCTACCTCGTAGCTCAAGTCGTTAATATAATAATTACATACACTAAATATGCATGCCAAGGCTACTATTTCATGTCCTTTATTATCGCTTTATTTTAAGAAAGAATATAATATTTTTATATTAATTTTATATAGGCTTATAACTAGTTTGTAAGCCTGTCTGTGATAGGCTGATGTCAATACTACCCAACCTAACAAAATCGAACCTTCAATTTGTAGATGCGTGAAAGGAAACATTATTTTTATTTATAAGGTTATGTCATTTGTTACTCTCCGGTGTTAGCTATCTTTTAATTATTATTTTTTTAGCTGCGCGTCTTACTACACGTTCGGTTCATACGCTAATGGTTTTAGGAAGGCTATGTTTAGAGGAAATGTACTCGCATTTGCGTGTATGGGAGATGAAAATCAATTTGGAAAAATCCTCCTCATTACACCCGGCCGAGATTCGAATCTCGATATCCCCGTCTTCGGCAGTCTAGTTTACTGCGAGAGTAGTGCTTTAGACTATGCTGCCACCGAAGGGTATGAATGTTAATTAGAGCAGTAATTGGTTTGTATGATGACATATCTTTACCTTACATCCATTACTTTTTCCAGCCTATGGGCTCGTTAAGTTTTCTTTTCAAGCCATATATTTTCCACTACGGGCTGGTTAGGCCTGTCGTGGCTTCTTATGTCTTACAATCTAACTTAAGACTGGAACTGGCACAGCATCCAGTCACCTGCTGTTAATTCGTAACTGTGAAAGGGTAAACCCATATTCTCATCAAATGATAAATTTTCGGACAGGCCAAATCAAACCCGGGACCCTTAGCTCAGCAGGCAGACACGCTACCTACTGAGCTAATGTTGGCTACATTTACACACTATGTAACCGTAAGCTTAAATTAAATAAATATGGTTAACGCTACCTGTAGAATTTTCATTGAGCAAAAAAACAATTTTTGCTTACTAATATGAATACAAATCAACCAAACCAAAAACGCAGGTCACTGTATTATAATCCGCAATTTCTCTTTTGATTTGAGATAAGAATGGTCTCGTGATTGTCAAACAGATGACAGCTCACTAACTCAATTTTGAGTTAAAATTAGATATTCCCCTTTTAAACCTGTACCCTTACTATATAATTCAATTACAAATTAGGTTTGACATAAAAACATGTTTATTAAGCTTTATAACTTAACTATTATCAAAAAAGGGGTTGAATTTAGAGTAAGTGTACCCGCATTTGCGTGATTAAAGAGAGAGTTTGGGAAACCATTTAAGAAAAACCACCTTAAGTATACCCAACCGGGATAGAACCACAATCTCCCCGTCATCGACAGTCTAGTCTATTGCGAGTAGGGATGTCTTAAACCATGCAGCCACCGAAGTGAAATTACCGTTTTAATGCACGTCGTATATTTAATAGTAGCTACTTCGCCGGCTATTTCGTGATAACTGCCATTTTTATTTGTTTTTCCCCGTTCAAATTTATCTACTGATTTTAAGTACGATAACATCGTTCGTATGTACGAGGCATTAGAAAATTGATATCCAAGGAACTAATTTCGAAAATTACCCAGTCATCGAGTTGGTACCCGATTCCAAACCCGAATACGCGTCGACCTTCAACTCTTTCCTGTTTGAAAAATAATGATCTCTCGCCGCAAAGTGTGTGTGTGTGTGTAGTTATTTGTTTCACCAGCTCTCAACTTTCTTCGACATCCGCGCACGGCTTCCCACTCGTCCATTGTCCCTTCCGCCCGAATTTCAGGTTATTAATTGGGCCCAACATCGGCAAACAATCATAGTCCATTGTTTTAAGCGGCCTAACAATGACCGGCTTCTACTTTCCTCGGTGCACCAGTCACGTAGAACAAATACTGCCAAAGGGTCTGGTTGTTGCCTCGTTTTGTAACGTAGGAGGTCGACGGACTCACGGAAGGAAGTGTGGGATATGATTTGTCTTGTTTCTGCGGATTAATCACTGACGCCAATTCTCTAACATTCTAGGACAGGTGTTCTTAAACGAGGGTATCCATACCACCTTGGGAGATTGGGACTCGGATCTCTGGTTAGTAAAAATCATACTAGTTGAAGCTGTTTTGTTCCTAGCTATCTATATGTAGAGTAAAACAACGCTTTTGATATATTTTGAAGTCATACTGGTACCTAATAGGACTAGTGATGATGATGATTTAAACAGTCTGGAGAAGGGGACATATTGGGCAATTAATTGGGGGCTTGTAATGGTAAAAAAAAAGTGTAAGACCCCCTTTTCTAGGAAATCTTAAATGGTCAAGAGGATGAGCTTTCATTTCTAGTCTGACGCTTTATTCAGTTGGTAGTGTGTCTTCCTTCTGAGCTAAGGGTCCCGGGTCTGACTCCCGGTATGACTGAAAAATATATTATTTGTGGAATGTGGGTCTCCCCTTTCACAGTGATGAATTAATGCCTGGGGGTCAGGTTGTTGTGTCTGTTATGGATTTATATTAGTTTTATAAGTTGTGTGCTGATACAGTCGGTTCAGAAAGTGCACGTTAAGCACATACAATTAACTTTTTTTTAGCGCTGTGTTTTACTTCCCGTTCAGGTTATACGCTTATATACTAATTACGCTAATGGCTTTAGGGATTAGGAAGGTTATATTTATAGGAAATGTACCCGCATTTGCGAGGTGAGAAAAGTGGGGAAAAAACCTTCAGTACACCCGACTGAGATTCGAACCTCGATATCTCCGACATTGGAAGTTTGAGAGAGTATCGTGTTAGACCTTGCGGCTACCGAAGCGGGTTGAATCCAATTTATTCTTACATAATTTTTGTAACATTTTAAAGGTACTGGGGAAAAGGGGGAGAACTCATATTCCACACATTCTCCAGGACAACACTACAAATGAGGTTAGATTACCTCTTAAGTTGCTTCTTTACTCATTAGAGTAATTATAATATATGCGTATAAGCTAAACCGGTAGTAAGACACGGTGATAAAAAAATATAAAAAATACTGGAAGACAAAACTAGACTAAAAGTATTTTCTCACGTGCCCACCGAAGCGAATTTGAATGAATTCCATTATGAATGTTTTATTATCATGTTCCCATGATAATTTTATATACTTTTATTAAATATATCTACAAAATATAGAATTAACATACAAACTTTACCGACGAACTATTTTGTCTTCAAACTAGACCTTTATTCATTATTTGATTTTTTTTCAATCCAATTAATAAACGTTCTCACTTAGTCTTTATATCGTATTTGTTTTTATTCGGTAAAATGTTTCCAATATGAGTCATTATCGCCATTCCGTTCGTTTATAAATTGTTCCTTGGTTGAGATTAATGCTAATTGGCGAGTCAATGTTTGCCCAGCCCAATCTTCCCTCCCCTCCAATAACATGCATTATGTTTGAACGGCCACGAATAGGCGGTCCTCCTCGGCCAACAGTTATTAGACGTGAGGAGCGATCGCCGATAGCTTCTGTGCGTTTAGCTGACGAGAATTACACGCCTTCATTTGCTGTTTGTCGACTACTCTCGTCGGCTATCATTCAAGAATGAGAGCTTTTTCATTTTATCCCCATGGATCGTAAAAAAAATATCTAATGCGAAACTTTGCTAGATGTCGGCGTTTTATAACCACCTGTACTTTTTTTTCTCACGATAATGTCTAGCTGTGTATCTGTCTTTCTTTGTGTCTGTATCTGGTCCTAGAGCCGATAACAATTTACAGATCGGCTTAAATTTTATATTTAGGGTTTTCATGAGGTTCGTCGGAATTATTATCCAACCCTAAAATTAAGGGTAGCTTTTACTGTAGGGGGGAAAAAAGATATTCTCTCGAAATTGTCTTTAACTGATTTGATTAAAATTCGTATCTAGGTATTGTTTAGCATTACAAACAAAATGGCGCATCTCATTTCGCCGGGAAAATTACTTAGAAGGAGAGTACTTTACTTAAGCGGGTATCTCTAATTTGGATCATAGCTCCACGACTTTTTGAGATATGAAATAACTTAGCATCGCAAAGTTGTAGGATTATTAAAAATAAAAAACTTTTATTGGAAATACATTTTTTATAAAACCAATACTTTCCGAGCTACAAGCAAATATATATATATATATTAAACGGCGTTCTGGGTAGTGTTATGTTCTTTTGTGGACCAAGATGTTACTTTTTATGTTTCTGTAATGGTGTATATTATTTAATGTTGGCTCTTTGATGAAATACGTTTCTGCAACAATGTATATTATAGTACCCTCCCACATCCTACCTTTGAATATCCGTCTCCTCGTCATATCCGACCGTAATATGATATCGCTCTTCAGTATGTAGCCGCAGCATCATAATTTAACGCCTAAGGACATTTCATGGCTAAAGAAGTGGAGAGACTTACTTAGCAGCCAAGGCTTGGATGTCTTCTGTAAAACAGAAAAATATCACATACTTTTTTCACCAGCATGAAATCTTTATTTTCTGATCATGTTTCGATGTAAAGCTATATTTTGTTTCATTTATGTTATACTTACTTAGACGCAGAAACAGTGTGATAGCTCAACATCCTTATGACTAGCCCCGATATTGTGAATCATTAATTAGAAAGTAGAAATTCAATAACCGAGCTGATTAATTTTAAACCACTTAACCTAGTTTTAAGGAAGAAGGCTTGTTTAATGAACTTAATTCAACCTTTTGCAAATATAAGCTGTGAACTATTCTACTCACAAGCAATCAACAGCTCCATTTGTACCAATTTATAGCACAGCGTTTCGATGCCTGTAATTATTATTCGGTCATATCTCTGCATTCATCTTCTCAAGACATGACGAGTTATCAATTTCTCCCAAAACACGCTTTGATCCCACAGTAATGATAGGCCCACCGATATATTTCATGGCATTCATTTCAGGGAGAAAGTTATCCTCTTCTCTTTCTTCTAGGTGGGTTTTCTCTCATTTTAATGAGTTTCGAAGTGCAGGCAGGCACAAAGTATCTGAACTAAAAGTGTTTGGTAGTATTTGTATCTGGTCAACCCGACACGCTCCATTGAAGCGCATTAGTGGAATGACTACGTGGTGTGGTGATAGCACTTGACGACTGCTAAGTCCACATTTTATGGTTTATGTGGATCACTGTGGGCGTGGGTGGACTGGGCACTGCTTTGAACCCAGGCTACCACCAACATTTCATCACCAAGGTGCTACCTTGCACCACGATTCCCCCCCCAAGGTGGATTGTGCATGGCTACTTTGTAGTACAATCTACACCCCACCCAGGTGGATGAGGCACTTATACCTTGCTTCACAATTTCCCCCCAAGGTGGATTGTGCATGGCTACTTTGTAGTACAATCCACCCCCACTCCCAGGTGGATGAGGCACTTCTACCTTTCTTCACAATTTCTCCCCAAGGTGGATTGTGCATGGCTACTTTGTAGTACAATCCACCCCCACTCCCAGGTGGATGAGACACTTCTACCTTTCTTCATAATTTCCCCCCCAAGGTGGATTGGGCACTACTACCTTGCATTACGATTTCCCTCCCAAGATGGATTGGGCGCTTCTACTTTGCAGAACAATTTTCCTCCCAAGGTAGATTTATCTCAATCTCCTAACCTATTCTTGATTTCCCTCCCACTAAGAATCAATCTTACCTCGGAAAGACTGTATGGAGTAGCTAACTTTCGACTGGATGGCCTACACTGTACTGTAGTCTGCTGGCGATTTACTCTAATCATTTACAATTAATATTATACTATGAAGTGCCCAATCTACTTGTCTACAATTCCCTCTAGTTGATTTGACGGTGCCCATTCCAACAATCTCTCACATAAAAAGTGCCTATTCACCACCACCCGTGGAGCACAGAACAGTTAGTGTGATTGTCTGCTTAGCAGTTAACCTAGTGTAGAATTTTAATCAAGTGACTTTACATATTTTCCCAGGCGAATACTGGTTATTTTTCCTCTTTTTAATTTCCTTCATCCATACTCTTTGAACCGATTCGTTAGTATTAATAATAACCTCTGGCTAACTAAATACACCAATATTACAAGTTTACTAATAAATATGTAACACGACACAATGTCGCATACTTTCTCAAATATTGTGATAACATTTAAAAAACCATTTATCAGCAAACTATCCCTTAGTAAGTTTTCCTTAAAAAAAACATTATTTTGTTAAACGTATGAAACACTATTCATACATAATGTTTAAACCAAATTGATACAGCCATTATAGAAGATTTCAAACTTTCAAAAATGAACTGTCCTTATACAAATTTCTACCTCAAAAACAAGTGTACGTATTATTTACCATTTCAAACTCTCTCTATTTTAAACATAAATTTTAAGGCCAGTTTTGTCAAAGTTTGAATTTTCAAAAATCAGTTTTTAGTAACTCATCCTTAAATTTGGGGCTAAAATCGAGATAACGCCCAAAAGTATAACCATAAAACATCTAAATATCAAATTTGAACAACATCCATTAGACTGCGTCAGCTGTGACCTCAAGTACGGATACATAGATACAGACATAATTTTAAGATTCACATTTTTGGGTTCCGGAGAGCATAAAACGTAAATATCCATCATATTCTCAAAATCCAAAAATGTTCACGTTTGTAATCCGTTCTCTTTAGATGAGAAAGTAAAAAATACAACCAACCTTGGGACAACTCTCATCAGATGCTGCACATTTAATTGTTTCTCGAGTGTGTAATATGTTGTTGTTTAGTTACTAACAAACAATAATAAGAGCGTTCATAATAGCATGCCCAAACTCAGCTCTCAGCTCTCATCAGCGTTTGTGTGCCCGAGGTATGGGAGTATGTCCCTAATTCGACAGAATGAACATCTGCGTACAATGCTTATTTATGAAGTCATTCTTAACTGGTAGAAAAACGGCCTTTTAAATGCATTTTTATCCTAATATAATTTAATATTTCTACAATGTTTAGTATTATTAACTTCTATTAACGCTTTATCTCCATTAATGTTTAATCAGAAGTGATCCCCGTGTGTTGGTGTAAATTTACGATTTCTAGCAGACTTCATCACAGAGTTTATTGGCGCACGCTCTTAATAATCAGATATTCATGTTTTCTTATATTGTACTTGTCGCAATAGTTATTTATGTTTGACAATGTGACAATTTGTTGTACTCACTAATTCCCTTTTTAGGACTGTGTGGGGGACTTTCTAATCTATCTTAAAAACCTTTCTATGACAAACCTCACTCACCTCTATAGTGATAATGTGAAAGTCTTACTAGATTGGACAACTAAAAGAGGAGAATGTTGATGGTTCGCGCGGACCGACAGTCATTACCAGTGAAATGAACGCTATTATTATCTTGCGTACCGACTTATAGCGAATCTTTGAGCCTTTTCTTATGATTTGCATAACCTAAAGTCGTTCTAGAGCACAAACCAAGGATGGTGTAGGGTTTTTTGTAGAGCTTGGCGAATGATGTTGATGGATTAAATAGCCAAGCTATTATATCTGTTCGTTACGGTTATATCCGCATCTAAATGTCATATTCTCTAAATTGAAAAATTACACCTGGACACGGGAATCCAACCCGGGACCTTTGGCTTAGTACGCCAATGATCTAACGACTGAACTATCCAGGAATCGTCTTGTGCCCAGGGTCAAGCTTCACTCATATTTTAGAGGGCTTTTGTGTCAATGGTACAATACATTGATCTTAAGGGCCGAGTTTTAGCAGTTTTTATAGCAAACAATTTTTTTCGGCAAAATAAATAAAATACTGCTCCAGTAGAGGTATAGAGTTTAATTTTCTTCACATGATAATATAAACAATTGTTGAGTATATTTAATTAACATCGCGGCATTAGTTGAGAAACTTTTTAAATGAAGAGTAAAAGTTATCAAATTCCAGATATTCAAGAAATGTTGAAATTAATATATGAAGAAAATTAACCTCTCCCTCTCCCTACGTGTTTCACTTCTTACTACTCGTCTGGGCTTTTCGTAACTTCACACTAATGGGTAAGAGACGAAGATTGATGTAAAATGTATAGGAAGTGTATCCACATTTGCGTGAAGCGGGAAACCTTTTAAGAAAATACCAACTCATCACACCCTTGCGTGACTCGAATCCCGACCTCGCCAGTCACCGACAACCCCGCACAGGTTGATAGTGACGTCTTTGTCCACGTATCCACTTGTCCAGTTTTTACACCGCGTTTTATTATTCATTCGGACTATCCGCATAACATAGTCTTAAGGAAGGCAGAATTTAGAGGAAATATATATGTAATTTCATGGAGGGAGATAGCGAAACCATCTAGGGAAATGTCCTTCTGTAGAACCTACCATGATCTGAACCCCTGTCTCCCCGTCATAGTAAGCCCAGTCTATTGCGAGTGTGACGCCTTAGACTGGCAACCTTTTTTTAGACCCCGATCGACTTACAAACTACCTACCATAGCTCCTGCAATCGTCTATCTTTCTCATTCTACTTTTTTTTTGTCCATATATTTTTTATTTATTCCTCAAATATTTATGCCTCCATCTTTATAGAAAAAAATAGAATAAATAAAATATACATTTTCACTTTTTTACTAGATATTTTTTATCATCGCGTCTTACTACCTGTTTAGGCGATACGCATTTAATTATGATCATTACTCTAATGGTGTAAGGATGAGGAAGGAAACATTTTACATGAATCTTCTAGCATTTACGTGGAAGGAGAGTGAGAAACCATTTAGGAGAAACCACCCTTGGTAAACTCGACCGGTATTTGAACCCTTATCTCCCCACTTTCAGCAGGCCAGTCTAACACGAGAATGATGTCTTAGACCATTCGACCACCAAGCGGGTCATTTTCATATTAAACTATTCAAATTGGTCAGAGGCATCGCTCTAGCAATACACTGGAGGGTCGAAGATGGGGAGATTAAGACTCGATCCTGGTTGGGTGCACTGAGGGTGGTTTTTACCTAAACGGTTTTCCACGCAAATGCGGGTGCACTTCTTTTAAATTCAAGATTCCAAATCCCTAACGTATAAGTGTAATTAGTACATAGGCGTATAATTCGAACGAGTAGTAAGACGTGGTGCTAAAAAACTATTTACATTTCTTATAACACTATCGTATATGACCAAGCAAGGTAATTTTGGTCATGCTCAAATACCATTTGAAGGTACTCGTGATATTTGCGAGTTTAGAAGACTCAAAGATCGAATTTTAATGACGATATAGTTTTCTTACGCGATCGACTGAAAATTGCCCGTGAGATGACCGGTTACCGACCACTGCTCTAAGACCAATCGACCGCCGAAGGGGTAGGTGCTGGTTTCAACCATTCGTTCTGGTGTATGTCGGGCGTTTCGTTTTTAGTAGTTACATCCCCCCCCACTTTATATGAGCCGTCATGGCCGAGTAAACGCTCCTGCGTTCTGGTTTAATGTTCAGTGGGTGCCGCTTGAATCTGAGCCTATAGACGTGCTGCAAACTGGATTACCTCAAACAATGGCTCGCCGGCTTTTTATACCGCCACCAGTTTGCATCGAACTTTTCTGGTAGAAAACACCATTTTGGCTGTCTCTTCATCAATACCCGTCACAACTTTCTTTTTATCGGCGATCAATCTTATTATTTTTAATTCACTTTTTGTCTCGACTTATTTTAAGACTGTATTGTTTCTGCTTATAAAAAAAACTGAGCACGTTTTTTATATTGAGACCCGCTTGTTCAGCAGCACAATATTTCCGACCCCCTTCCATTAGAGCAGCGATTTTCAACCTTTTTTCAACGCAAGACACATTGACAAAGGTGTTAATCAAGGAACATCATCAGTTTCTTAAGGAAAGATTTTATAATCTAATTGTTTTAAATATTATGTTTCAAAGTTAAATAGCTAAAAGTCTAATGGTTTTTTTAAATAGCGTTGGTCATGGATTTTAAAAATAATGTTTATTTTTATGTTTCAATTTGTTTCTAGTTTTTTGACCTTCAGCCAAACTCTCGTGGTACACTGGTTTAAAAACACTTCATTAGAGTTTTGTGCCTCCCCCCCCCCTCCACCCCCACTCACCCACCTCTTGCCTCCAGCTGAACGATGGTACGCCGGTGGGCGTGGGGTCTAAAATATCACGCTCATTTAGTTTAGTATTTCGGTGATGGTTAGATCATAGCTCGAATAACTATCGGGTGTACTGAGGTAGTTTCTTTTCTCTCTCAAATTGTTTCCAACTCTCTCATTCCACGCAAATGTGGGTGTATTTTCTTCAAATTATAATATGCGGATATCCCGAACGGGCTACTAGACGCGATACACATAAAGGGTCAGTTAAAATTTGAAAGCGCTGGGGATCGATCTATATAAATATAGTTAAAATCACTATCACTTTAATTTCGTCCTGTGATTTAATAAATTCTGATTAGTTGTAGACATTTGTTTTATTCGCTCTAGTGCTACCCAGAATTTATTTCATATATTTCCTAAACCTATGAAAACACGACGAGAAGTGAATTTAAGAAACTATGCAAAGACTCGCCTGAACAAAAGACGGAAAACCTCCTTCTTTATATTCAGTCAAGAATGTTTCTCAGGGTCGCGAGTAGGTCTCGATTTTTTTTTTTTCACTATTTACGAAATACTACATTTACTAACGCCTCATTAAACTGGGACATTTAGGAGGATTATTCCAATACTGACATTAGCAACATTATTAAAACAAAGTTTTGACCCCCTACGTTACTCGAAATTTTGGACCCAACTCAAGGGCAAGCCCATTCTGACTCGGAAAGTTTAAAAGACTCTTTTCCATAACTATTCTGACAATATGGATAGCATTCACCCGCGAACAAGAATCTTCAGGTCTAGTAACGATCAAGATCCTCAGAATGATTTGCGTTGTACTCTGTTCCCAACAGAGCATCCAATCTCGAAGAGCTCACCTACAAAATGAAGCAGCTTCACATTTAATTAAATTTAGTTGATAACATCTATCGATACAAAATAAAAATTCAAAAGATCTCTCTATCCCGAGAATAAAACAGCATTATGGCTACAACTTAAAGTTACCGGTATTGTATTGTATTTTTAACACATTATTTTAGTTTCTCCATACTCAATCATCAAATTTGGCACGCTTATGGCAATTGGATGTGCCAATATGCCTGCCAAATTTTATGATTCTAGCTGTCTCAAAAGTGTGTCAGAAAATTAAAAAATGTGTGGAAAATATGCAAAATTTACCTAAAATCAAAAAATCTAGCTCTATCTAAGGTATAACCGATGTAGATACGACAAAAATGAATAGGAGCAAACTTGTGGATCTCGCCAAATCCTTAGCTGCTGGTGCAATCAGTTTTTTGATAAGTCTTACCGTTTAGCCACAAGAGACCTCTAAAGAAAGGTCCGCACCTACTTTAAAGTTGCTCCGCCATTTTGAATCTTTTCGGGGGTTAAAAATTCAAATTTTTAACTTTTTGGGATTTTCCCATCGGTTACAGGCTAGAAGCTATAAGTTTGCCAAATTTCAAGTGTTTAGCTCATCTGGAAGTGGGTAAACATTAATGTCAGTCAGTGAGTGAGTGAGTCAGCCAGCCATGGGGCTTTATAGTAGTATAATTTAAAACGTGAAGTGATTCTTTTCGATAATTATTCCTAGAGCTATAATTTTAAAATTTGATTTTAAGGAAAGCTTAAAAAATGCTCGCCTTTATGATCTAGTGGTCACAGTTTCTGGCTACAGATCCAGAGGTCCCGGGCTCGATCATGGGTGCGTCCAAGATTTAACTGTGAAACAGTGGGTTTGGGGCGGGGTTAAACTCAGCCTCGTGAGGGAAAATGAAGAGTTACTTGAAATAAGTAGCCGTTACAGTTTAGAAAACTGATTAACGTTCGGAGAGTTCGTTGTGCTGACCACATGAAACCTTCTATCCGCAAATATGAACACGATCATTGCTAAAGTCGGCGGCCGCTGGATCGGTATAGATCGCTTGCGGGCTCACACAATGGAGTTTTTTTATTAAATATGCACACCAAGGATATGCCAAAAAATCTCAAATCTAAAAAATATATATAAAGACTAAGCCGAATCCTACCAATCCGATTTTAAGCTATTTTGCATTAATATTTAAAACCTTTACTTCTAAAATTATCATAAGAAAGTTTAGTCTGTTCCAATAGCGAAGCGACATGCTTCGGTGGTTGAAATGTCTAAGGCGTCACTCTCCCAATAGATTGGACTGTCGATGACCAGGAGATCGTGGTTCGGGTTTACTGAGGGTGGTTTTCCCTGAGTTTTTTCCCCACTCTTTCTCCACGCAAATGTAGGTACAATTCTTCTAAATTCAACCTGCCTCATCCCTAGCACATTAACGTAGCATAATCTTACTAAACATAAGCGTATAGCCTTGACGGGTAGTAAGACGCAATGCTTAAAAAAAGTGAAGCCGCAATTAAAACTTGCCATTAAGTTCAACCGAACTTATTTAAATTATTAATGCTTCTTCGAAGATGATATTAGGGATGATGAAATCTCGGGTTTGTGTTTCTAAAATCTAAAAACTACAGTTGAGAGCTATCATTTTATTCTTCCAAAAAACGGTGACGGGACAGCATGCATTTGAAGGAGTGAGTCCTTTCTCCGCTCGAGATTCCCGCCTATCTGACTAGTGGCGCCCGTTACGTGTATCCTGAGTATTATTTACGTGTGACATGTTGTACCAGGCTCGTAAAGCTAGTGGATTGGGTAGTCCATATTAGGGCACCGCCTCGTAATCAGGTACTTACGTGATGTTTGTCCAACTCACTGCCCCAAATTACTTCCTAACAAATGGCGGTGAAGTCTTGATTCTTAAGGTGAAAGGTTTTCGATGTTATTAACATTCGAACCCGCTTCGGTTCCCGAATGACCTAACTTAAGGCGTCGCTCCCGTGCTAGACTGGCCTTCTGAAGACGATCAGATTGGGGTTAAAATCCCGTGAATCCCAGTCGGGTCTAATTAGGTTGGTTTTCCCTGAATGGTTTCCCACTCTTCTTCCACGCAAATGCGAGTATATTACCTTTAAAATGCTTCCTTCCTCGTCCCTACCCCATTAAAGAAGTAATTATCATATATGTGTGCAGCCTGAACAAGTAGTAAGACGCGATGCTACCTTTTTTTAAAAAAAATTCAAATGCTTTAATGGATTAGATTGATTTTTTTTATGGTTTCTCAATCTCCCTCAACACAAATATGACTACATTTTATTTAAATTATATCATCCTCATATCTCTCACATTAATTGGACTAACATACCTATATGCTGGATGGGTATTAAGAAGCGTTAGAAAAATAATAATTAAAAGGCGATTCTAGACTCTAATATTAATACCATAACAAATTAACGTAATTAGTACTTACAAGTATATCCAAAACGGAAAGTAAGACTCGGTGCTCTTTTTTTTTAATCCCTAGACACATTGTTATATATACTAACCTCCCTACTGTTTTTTACTATAATGTTTACCATAAATTACTAACCAACTCCTGAGAATCATGGATACCTATAGTTAATTGTAGGTGACCTGGTGGTCTAGGGGTAAGGTGTCAGACTTCTGTGCTGGGGGTCCGGGGTTCAATCCTCGGTCCCGGCACAGATTTATCTGAATGCCAGGCCTCCACCGTGGTTCGGATCCCACGTTAAACTGTAGGTTCTCCATTTCATCTCACAATCACCCTACCATTACACATTAGCGTAAGTGCGTATAACCCGAACGGGTAGTTAGACGTGGTGCTAATAGTATTATTAATAATAATAATAATATAGTTAATTATAAAGTTTTATGGTATCCTTGAGATGCGTTGATCGCAGGCGGACGTTTTAATATCCCTCCCGCCCTTTTAATTCCACCTGCTCTCCGAGCCGTCGAAGCTGGTAAGAACCGTGGCGGCATGATAGATCGTCGGTCAGCTTTGTGTTGTAAAGACACTTATCTGCGAGAATTAAAAAAATATATATCAAGGTACGGCAAGCAAACATTGGTTTTTTTTATCGTTCCCTTTCACCGTGTGCGAGACCTACTGTTTCTTGACCCAATTAGATGGACCCCTGCCGGCAGACATTGCTTCCGAGCATTAGCCACGAGCTAGAGTATCATTGTACCGACATCGGTGGCTCGCATGGTATAACGCCTAACT
>CABFWB010000179.1:68068-97128 GCA_902151455.1 Timema bartmani
TATGTATGTATGTACACATGTACGCATTAATACGTTAAAGTAGATATAGTAGTTTCTCTAGCTACCATATTAGGTTATTCCTATGAAAATTGGACTGTCGCTGACATGCCACAAGTACGTGGCGTGGTGTGGTTATTATGGAGCTGGATACATCAGGTATAATGAGACGTTATTTATGCCTGTGTTGACTCTTCTCTTGTATCTTTAGAACTAATGAACTTCTAGCAAGAATTGGCTGCATTTAAAAAAAGTTTAATGTCATAGTTATTTTTTTAGTCTTGCCCAGTTCTTGCTATCAGCAACATCATCTATTTTACTGTGATATCATGGCAATTTAAGATAGGATTTTCCTTGTTAATGTATTTACGTTTTATACGGCGAATTTTAAGGATATAACATTGAAATAGTAATAGTAAATTATTAAATTATTTTAAAAAATACATAGCCACAAAATGGTATTCTTAATCTTGAAGTAGCTTTTTTGTAAATTCTATTTTTTATAAATCTTCTACAGTTCGAGCTATATGATTTATTCACGAAAATGGCCTGTAGGAATCTTACCAGGATTTAGATTAAAAAGCTCCGTGGAAGTAATAGTAAACAAGAAATATACTTTTTTTTTGGTCAAAACGAGTCAAATAATTCTTCAGTATAAACATTTAGTTTAATTTTTCTCCACTTGGCAGTATCAACAGTTCTTGAATATCTGTCAAGGGTGTCCTGGAATTTAATGACAACACTTTCTCCTCGTTTAAAAACGTTGTCCTCTAATGCCGCTATTTCCAAGGCAGATATTAAACAACTATTGATAACACCATGTGTTTGTACTGAAGCAATATTTTATTTATTTTGGCCCCAAAAAGTTTTGCTACAAAAACTACATAAACACTGGCCTTTTCTTGTGTCTCGTACACCCCCACCTTTAAGGGATATAATTAATTAGGTAACCGCTTTACCAACATCATTTGGTTATGATATTAAACTACTTTGTAGGAATAAAAACCCAAATAAACCCTGATAGGAAGGTACCCCACCTTCCCATTCTATACACCAATGCCGACCACGCCGACAATACATTCAATTAATGAATGGCTCTTGTTCGCTAATAACAGGTGAGTTCTCCGTAGATGGCGCCGTCTTGAAAACTTGTTTCGCGCCGTAACGTGGTCCGACTGTTACGTCACTTTTGTATGTTGCTTGTATAACGGGTGATTTTCAAAACTAAAATACTTCTCTTTTTCTTTTTACCAAATCTTAGGTCGTTTCAATAAGAAAAGTATTAAAACACCAAACTTAAGGCGCTATATTCGCGGGTAATTATTTATCTGTTAAATTCCCGTCTTGGGCGTCTTATTTTGTTTTTTCGCCGTATTTTATCCCTCGTCTGGAGCTATCTGCATTTAACTACGTTAATAGGGTGGATTTAAAGATGTTATTGAACTTGAGATAAAAGTAGATTTACCTTAACGGGTTACACTACGGAGTAGTTTATAAGATAGGACCATCGTATAATCCGTTAAGGCGAGACTGCCACTTTCAGAAAACTGAACACAAGCTTAGTATAAATATGAGATTTTACCACCTTGCCGTTTCAATTTTCTAATCAAACTTTAATATTAATAAATTGCTATTTTATAATGCGCGTTCCGTCAAGTGCGTTAGTCATTACGTTGCATATTAAAAGTATACTTTTTTTTAAAAATGATTGAAAGAACAGCAAAAATGCGTGCACAGGTATGTTTATCTAGTTATGTAACCCACGGTATTTGTGGTCCATTCTCTTAGCGTGGGAAGCTGGCGAACATTTCCTACCGTGCGGAAACATTTGGACAAGTCTCGCTCGATACGCGTGCATCATCGTTTATAGTCTGAATCCGATAGGAAGGAACTTTTTGACGGTTACAAAAGTTAATAGAACAATTTTCAAATATGTATATGTCAAGTAATGTAATCTGCCGCTCTCACTAACTTACAAATATTTATTTAAATTGAGGTCTTCAAATTTATTGCTAAGCTTTTTGATATACGTTCTTCTTCTCTCGATATTGTAAAAGTGTAGGGCCTATATTATTTCTTTCATTCTCTTGGGTGGAATGTGATGCTCTAGTTTACCATAATGTTTCTGCAAAAATATACAGTATATTATTTCGTTTCGCAAATCCTACAAGTTTTAAGAAAATGTCTCCATTTTAAGATAAAAGAAAGGGAAAGTCTGTGCGGTGCACCGTACCTTGTATTTGAATGGAGGGGGTGAGACGTACTGTTTGTTCACAAAACTACTATTCTGTGTTTACCGCAAAATAAATGTAAGAATTTTCTAAAATTTCTTTTCTGTCAGAATCCTACTATAATAGAAGTTATGTGAGTGGGTGAACGGAGGTTCGCGAACTCAAATTTGCAATAGGAGATTGTTATTTTATTATTTTGATAAACATTTGTTTCAAAACAAATTAATAAAATCACATAATATGATAAGTTACGTAACATTGCTTAACATCGCACCGGCGGGAATGTGGACAGAAGACAGCAGTCTCGCCATGTTTAATTTTCCGGTGATAGGGAGGTTGGTGTTCGACACCCGGTAAGGGCCGTCCTTAAATTACGTAAGGCTTTTTTTAGATGATTTTCGACCCCTCTTTCCCTTCACCAAAGGGATCGTAAGATTATCCGTCCCCTCCCCTTATCAAATTGGTGATTTCTTTTTACGATTTAGTAAATTAGATTATTTTAATCGTTTAATTATTTCTAGCCATAAGGTTTGGTAATAAAACGAGTGATATGAAATTTTAAAACACTTTAATTGCAGTGAGGAAATGAAATACGAGTGAAATTTTATTAAATTTTATAATTATTATAGTTATTTTCTGACAGCAAAAATTAGATTTTGTCTCACCATAAATATTGATTAAAAAAACCTTACGTAAGATGGATTCTCAATCCCCTGCCCTCTCCCTCCATTCGTAAGGAACCGTAAGAAAATACTGAAACCCCCTACCTTCCCTCATGAATACCTGTACATAATCTAAGAACGGCCTCGGCCATAGGTATATAGTATGAATACGTGAAAGTATATCTAGTAACTAGCAGTTATATAATAAGGTTCTTCTTATGAAAATTGGACTGTTGTTGTATTACTCTTGTTTGTGATTCTAGGTCCTTCTAACGGCCCAGTTGTCCCAATAACGCCTCTGGTTCCATCCGGCAAACAAGCCACAGGTAACCTAATAGTCCTTACATACATAGCTAACGTGTCTTAACTACTCTAATGAATGTTATTAACAGGGCATGTCATGTCAGATTTTTTTTAGTCATTACATAAAATGCTCATAAGTACATAAACTCTGGTTTTTTCTTTTAGCACCGCGTCTTACTACCCGTTCGGGTTATACATTCATGTACTATTTATGCTAATGGTTTTAGGAAGGTTATATTTATAGGAAGTGTACCCGAATTTGCGTGGAGAAAGAGTGGAAAACTATTTTGGCAAAACCATCCTCAATACACCCACCCGAGATTAGAACCTCGACCTCCCAGTAATCGGGAGTCTAGTCTACTGCGAGAGTAGTGCGTTAGTCCACGCGGCCACCGAAGTGGGTAGGGTGACTATTTCTTCTGAAGCAGGTATTTGTAAATCACTGTTATGCTGAGAAGAATGCAAGAGTTTAGTTGTTTAAGGCTTTTCATTCCATATTATGTTATAGTTTACATTTTGTAAAGTGTATGTTTAATTTAGTCTATTGATTTTTTGTTGATAATTTTAGGTCATTTTTTGAAAATTTGAAATTATTTAATATAATTTCTAGGTTATTTTTTTTATCATCTTTAGCTCATCAAAATCTGGGCTATGATTATTTATCTGACCCGCCTCGGTGGCGTAGTTGGCTAACGTGCCAGTCGTGTTGAGTTAGACCACCAAGGACGGGGAGATCGAGGTTCGAATCTCGGTCGGGTGAGCTGGGGCTTTTTCCTAAATGGTTTTCCACTCTCCCTCCACGCAAATGCGAGTTCGCTTCCTCTAAATTCAACCTCCCAATTCTTGATCCATTAGTGTAATTAGTATTTAAGCGTATAACCCGAACGGGTAGTAAGACGTGGTGCTAAATAATAATAATAATCCATAAGGATCCATAAGAAATAACACACATTCATTTTGGGAGACGTTGGCTTGAATATAGTTTTGGTGCAAAATGAAACAAATTATTATCTATTCAACGTTCACTACAAATGTGCTTCTAAGTCCTTACAACCCCTAATGGTGATAAGCTTATCCAATATTAATACCCGCTTCGATGGTCTCATGGTCTTAGGCGTCACTCTCGCAATAGACTAGACTGCCGATGAAGGGCAGATTGGGGTTAGAATTCCGGTCGAGTATGCAGAGGTATTCCACTCTTCCTGTCTGCAAATGTGGGTACACTTGATCTAAAATCCAACCTTCCTCATCCTTAATGTATTAGCGTAATTACTTTAATGCATATAACCCGAACGGGTAGTAAGACAGGGGCGGATCCAGATCATTTTCATAGGGGGGTTATAATTATTATTAACATAGTTCTTTACAATGTTAGATTTATGTTTAAAGCCATTTAATAGTTTCTCGTTCATATTTTTTTTATGTTTTAAACCGCGGTCATCCTCCCCAATTTTTAAAATCAAATAATCTTTATAAACTATTAGGATTGGCCATTCTTCAACAATTTTTTGAAAAATGGTTCACTCTAGAAGCTATGAGTAGTCTTCGTCTTGATTTTTTTTAATTGAATTATTTTTTAAGCCTTTAAATGTTCTCACCTAGAATTTTTTGAAATTTGGGTGCCCCTCGAAGCTATTTAGAGTGATCCTCACATTATTGTTTTACAATAATTAGATACCTCTAGAGGATAATCTTTGAAGTGGTTTTCCACCGACCAAATTTTGAACATTGAATTATATAAGAAACTAATCTATTTGCGGGTGGTCCTCACCTGAAAATTCTTCAAAATGACATGCAACAAGAAGCTATTTGGAGTTGTCCACCCTTAGATATTTTTGAAATTTGGATGACCTTGGAAGCTATTTAAAGCTTTCCTCCCCTGACTTTTATTCCAGGAAGGGGCAAATAATTTCCGGGGGAAGAGTCCCCCACAGTTCCGCCGCTCCTGCTGTCCACACATACTCTATGTTCGGTATTCGTGGACGAACTGCTCTCAGGAGATTATTAGTCTTCTTTGATGTGTGGTAGTTTACCGTCTCTATGCGGAACAATGTTCGTTACTCGCTATTCACGACAAATATTCGTACACGAAAACTAATATTTTTTCCACAATTGTGTGAGTCATATCGAACATTGGTTAAATAACTCACTTGTGGCCCCTGCTTAATAGGTGTCTACGCGAAAAAAGATTAAAAAAACTCTATAACTTATCTGTATTGTATTTTATTTCTAAAATTTGAACTTTCATTTCGTTTTTTGTATTAATTTTCTAACTTTCACGGGGGGAGGGGGGGTCAACTGACCCTTTGACCCCCTTTCCCCCCCAACCCCCTAAATCCGCGCCTGTAGTAAGACGGAGTGCTATAAGAATAACCATACAGATTCAAGGATTATAAGGACACAGAGTAAATAGCCGAGGCTTAACTCCATTGTTTATTGATGAGCCCCTTGAATTATGTTCAGGAAAGTTGAAAGCCATAAGACAGCCTGTCAGAAAGAAACCAATACGTGTGTCGTGTGTGTGTATGTGTGTGTGTGTGTGTGTGTGTGTGTGTGTGTGTATATACTTCACAAACTCTAGGTACGACATATTAAATAACAAGCTGAATGAGTATCTTAGTGTTGTATTATATTAAGTAATTTCACGGGGTCGGTCGGTAACATGATTTGCCCCCCCACCTCCTTACTCGATGATGTCTTTTCCTGCTTTCCATAACGTTCCATTTGTAGAGTGTGACCACACCTTTCTGTTTCTCTCTGGTGAACATTGCTATCAGATCTCTGTCCCCTCGCTCCCCCCCTACCATCCACACACAGCTCTTGGTTGTGTTGTTGCAGGGGGATTTAATGGTTTGTTATTACATTGGGTCTTCACTCATATACAAGATGGCATTTAAAACGGGTTATTTTTGAGAATAGATGCTATTTTTGTTAAAAATTATTACTCAGAATTCTTTGGGCTATATTATCTTTCTATATCTGCCTCTCTTCTCTCTTTTTCTCTCAATATATATCATTATCTTTAACATGTAATTAAAAATACATGTTGATTTATACTAGAGTAGGATTTTGGTAGGAAGAAATATTTAGAAAATACTAACTTTTTTTATTGTGGTTAACATTGATAACATTTTACTATTTAATTGATGATATTTTTATAGTTGTCGACCTCGATGTGGTCTTTGAGTAATGTGCTCACCTCAGGACTCGATGTTAGTGGGTTCAAACCCACCCGAGGTCGAAGGATTTTTATGGATTGATAAAAATCCGTCGCAAAATTTCCTTCGGAGTGGAAGTAAAGCCATGTCTAATGTGGCATGTAAATGAACCCTGAAAATTGGTAAGCCCTTTAACGCTCGCTCATGGATATTAATTGCGAAAGACAGCGGGGAACCACCACACTTCTTGAACTCCCTTAGTGAATGGAATATCTACCAGATGGAGCGGTTAGAACTAATCAGCCGAAGGGATGAGGGCATGCCCAGATCCGGATGAAGTGAAATCACATCAACCCAACCTTAGAGTTGTTGGATTTAAGAAGATGATTTTATAGTTATTGATAATACCTTTCAAAAGTGACAGCTGCAGATCACATGACTTGATGTATGAATACATGAACATATATATCTAATAACTTTTCTAGCTGTCAGGTAAGGTTCTTAATAGGAACAATTCTATGGTATGTCTAAAATTGTGTGTGACAGGTATTGTAAAACTACTAGAAAATTCTCAAAAAGTTCATTAAACCCCTATAATTGAAAACTTTTCTTTTAGTGACAAAGTATGTTATTGTGGCTTATCTCTGTACTTACCTTTCATATTATTATCTAAAAACTTTAAAATTGTCTTAAATATTTATTTTCCCTAAGTATAAGCCAAACTTATTTTATCATTATTAATTTTTAATTTTTTTTTTCTGCTGCTCATGGTGAAGTGACCAAATAAACAAATATCATACATTATAATATTTGGTTTTCGAAATTAACATACATGTTCATTTACTATTCTATACAGTATTTAGATCTACACATAATTCAAGTATATATATCATTTAATTAAATGGTCAAGTACATCATTTTGAATAACTGCACTATCTTATTGAATACTATTTCCACATTTCCACATGGAGGGGAAGATTAGAGGAGGAGCTACAACTCTCCCCTCCTCCCCACTAGTCCCTCTCTTTACACACACACACACACACACACACACACACCTGATATCTAGACTTTTTTTAGTACTGCGTTTTACTACCCATTCAGGTTTTATGCTTATGTACTAATTACGCTAATGGGCTAGGAATGAAGGAGGTTGAATTTATAGGAAGTGTGCCAGCAGCTGTGTGGGAGGAGAGAGTGGGAAAACATTTAGGAAATACCACTCTCAATACACCCAACGGGGATACAACCATGATAGCCTTATCATTGGCAGTCTGGTCTATTGCAAGGGTAGCACCTTAGACGATGCGGCCACTGAAGTGGGTCTAGATTTATTAATATATCAATAATGAGGGTATAGATGATCATTTTGTAATAATTAGACGCTAGTTGTCAGTGCCTTTGTCAAATCTTGCGATATGCTGCTATGTATTTCTCTCACTACCTTGTTTCAGGGGAGTGTAGCGGCTCTGAAGCAGAGAAGACCCAACTGCCTTCCACTGCCCGCTGGGAGCCCACAAGAGCGGAGCTCCACCATGACGTGAGGGTGTTGAGCCAGCCCCTGACCCGAAAGACTGCGGTCCTCTCTCCTACCTCTACTTGTGTGGGCTATCCAGGCTTTTGTGACATGAGGAACCTAAAATGGATGCCTCCCTGGGAAAAGGGGGGCAAGATAAAGAAGTCAAGACCATCGTCCAAACTTTCACCACCACGAGGAGTTGATAAAAAACTGGCTGTCAAGACAATGAGATTAAATACACAGGAGGATAGTGAGTGCAAGCCAAAATTTGGCATGTATCAAATTTTTAAAGATAAACTAATAAAACTAGAAAAAAAACTCAATGGGGCCAGCCAGCAATTGATCCATATAGCCCGAATGGCCGCTGTCTGTTGGCAAAGATAGTGCCAACTTCTCCAGGTAGAGGTTGTCATGTGGTCAGCACAGCAAACCTTCCAGCTGTTAATCTCAATTTACTAAACCAGAGCCGCTACTAATTTTTTTCATTTAGGTTGCTCATCATTTGTCCTCGCAAGGCATAGTTGACCCCGTTCCAAACCCAATGCTTCAAAGAAAATTTGTAAGTCCTGGGGATAGAATCCAGTACCCCTGGATTTCTAGCCAGGAACTTTGATCATCAGACCACAGAGTGGGTTAGTAAAACTATATAATTGAAAAATGAAACCTGGACACTGTAATCAAACCCGGAACATTTAGCTCAGCACGCTGATGCACCATTACCGAGCTATCGCTGATTTTACCTATGCTAAAGGTCATTCATCAATCATAGTTTAAATCAGAGTATGTAGTGAATGTATGATTTGTCGGCTACCTATAGCTCTTTGAAACACACCTGACAAATTCACACATCCATCACAGACTCTCCCTTAAACATTGAGTGGGGATTTAACCTGGGCACGGGACGAATCCTCTGGACCATTGGTGCACTAAGTTAGAGATTCCTGGTTTGATTCCTGTGTTAAAGTGTAATTTTTCTACCAAATGTAGTTTGATTGAAGATCTACCCCTGTGCATGGCTGTAAGTATCTGTTCCAACAGTAATTTCCATCAATATAAACTATTAAATTAACATTTCTCATAGGTTTTTATAAAAGTATCTAAAACCCATTTAGTTGCACTGGTTTCTTTAATGTCATAATTAATTTAGTGTTCATTAATTGTAATCAGTTTACCTCAGTGGTCTTGCGGTAAAATGTTCGTCTCAGGACCTCATGTTTGTAGGTTCAAACCCAGCCGAGGTCAACGGATTTTTCTTGAGCGATAAAAATCTATAGCACAACTTCCTTTAGAAGGGAAGTAAAGTTGTCAGCACTATGTTAACTGTGGCACATAAAAGAATCCTGGAAGGTATAGGAAAATACCTTTCCGGCAAAATTGGTAAGCCCTTTCGCGCTCGCTCATAGAAATTTAGAGTGTAAGGTAACGAGGAACCACCACACATCCTAAACTCCCCTAGTACATGGGATTTCTACCAGATGGTGCAGGCAGCACTAAGCAGCCAAAGAGCTGAGTGCATCCCCAGCTCCAGATGGAGAGAAATCACATCAAACCATCCTCCAGGTTGTTGACTTAAGAAAGAGAAGAAGAATTGTAATCTATAGTGGAATTGTGTTTGTTTGGCTTAGAACTCCAAAACCAAATTGGATGATTACATTTCTGTTTTACTAGGGACATTTATTAAAATATAAGATATGAGAAGGATGGTTGGCCAAACATAATAATTTAAAATTTGAGCTTTGAGAGTTTTAAACTGAAAATAATTAAATTTGATGTATTTACTATGCTCCAAAAATAAATTACCAATCATCTCTGGACTTATTTTTAAGCTCTTTCTTTGTATTATTTCATACACACAAAAACAGCTGTATTTGGTCCTTTATTCAAAGAGTGAAGTCCCCCTTAAAATATTAACTTTCCTAGTTTTAATGTAATTATTATATGTTCTTACAGATTGCAAAATATGATTTGTTGAGAGGGGACAAATTACACAAATTTTTATAAACATAAAGACTACTTCCTAAAAAACTTAACCAAATTAGCAAGTGTTGGGATGGATGTTTCAATATTTCAGACTGGATCAGCATCTTGGTCTAGTGGTCAGCATTCCCAGCTACTAATTTATAAGTCCTGGGTTTTATTCCCGGTAGTACTATATGTATTTTTCCCAAAAGTAGAATTTTTTCCTCTGATCACCATAGTCTGGTTTATTAGGCTTAAGTTGGGCTTGAGACTTTGACTGTTATTACATAATCATTATCATCACTTCATCTTATCAGGGAAATCTAACCACACCCTACATGGATCGCCAACTTCAGAAATTGGCTACATATCAGCCAACACCATTAGAAGGCCAGAAATGTCAAGCCGAGAAACCTTGGTGGCATTGGGAGGAAGGTGGGGGGGAATCAGACTAATAGACTCAGACACGTGATCATATATGATGACAGGGAGATTGTGGTTCAATCCTGGTCGGGTGTATTGTGGTTTCCCACATTTTTTCTCCACGCAAATGCAGGTACACTTCTTCTAAATTAGACCTTCCTCATACTTGGCCCATTAGTATAATTAGTACATAAGTGTGTAACCCCAACGGGTGATAAGACGCAGGAATGAAAAAAAGCTGTTTTTTGAATTGGTTTAATTTATTCAATCGTTTATGAGAATCAACAAAACATCATATACTCTAAATATGGCCATTTCTGTTGTATTTTCATGCATTTCCACAATCTGATAACTACTTTAAAAATTCCCTTAAGCAGTGTTAGATGTGACTCTTCTTCAAGAGGCTGGGTTTTGATTCTTGACTGGGTGTACCGATGGTCATTTTTCTACTTTGAGTTCTGCCATCGATACTCCACATGGTTTCTCATTCATATTACTAAATTTTACTAATAAATTTACTACTTACTTACTCTATGGCCTTAGGAATTTGAAAGTTCATTGCTGCATTTACAAAAGTACGCCACCTATACCTATCTTTAGCTAGCTCTATCTATTCCATCTCATTGCACCCTATCTCTTTCAGGTCCATCTGCGGCTAGGTATTCCTAATGATCTCTTTTTATTAGGTTTGCCAGTCAATACTCTGAACAAGTTTTTATAATTTCCCATTCACGCTGCATGTCCTGCCCACCATAATCCATGGGACTTGACTATCCTAACAATGTCTTGTGATGAATACAGGATATGTAATCTCCTCTACTCCCCAAAGTCTCATCCCTTTTTGGACAAATATCTTTCTAAGCATCTTGTTTTTGAAAATACTAAATTTGTTTTTGTCATGTAAAGTAAGAGATCACATTTCACACCCATAGAAAAAAACAGATGAAGCTATTGTTTTGTATATTCTGAGTTTTACATTCCTAAACAATAGGCGTGACATTTTCCTGATTTCAAATCTAATATCATTATCCCAGTCATTTCTAAATTATCGTCCTCAATTTGTGTTCTCTGTGTGATCATATTCTTTTATTTTCAGTGTTCACTTCTAAACCTATTTCCTTACTACTGCCCAACAAAGCTACTAAATTACTAATTTAATGTACTACATTATGTCTAATGGATTTTTAAAAACATTTTTATTGTAATATTTTTTTAGCATCCAAGTTGAAAAAAGAGTTGGAAGACTTGAAGAAGGAGCTGAGGAAAGGCGTTGAAAAGTGTAAAAAGATTGATGAAGAAACCAATGCACTTGAAAAGGCAGAAGCGAAAAGAAAAAAGCCCAGACCACCTGCAAGAGACGAGTTGTTAAGGGGGAGCAAGGCTCCTTTAAGCAGTGATAACAAGGATGAGGACAAAAATAAGGGTAATTTAAAATTAATCTATCTAGATAATTTAATAGAGCCCCCCCTTGTGTTGTTTGATCTCAGTATGTTTGCTAGTAGCTTATTGATCTAGTATTTTGTGAAATATATCTTTCAAGTCGCTGTTTTATCTATAATCAGAGACTTACTGTAATGTATTACACCAGGGTGATCTCCACTACAAGGGAAACATTGAGAAAGATACCAACAGTGGGGAAATGGAGTATAAAACTGGCCGTAAAAGAGCTGGAAGGACTTGATGAGGGATAGCTCAGTTGTAAGAGCATTGGCATACCAAGCCAAAGGTCCTGGGTTTGATTCCCATGTCCAGGTGATTTTTTTTCAATATAAAGAATATGATATTTAAATGTGGCTATAACCATGCCAAATTTATATCCATTACCGTTTGCAGCTTGTGGCCCGGGTCAGTTTTTTATTCAAGCCATATATTTCCCACTACCGGCTTGCTAGGCCTGTCATAGCTTCATATGGCTTATATAACTTAAGGCTTGAACAGACACAAAATACAGTCCCTGCCCGTTAATGTATCAATGTGAAAGGGTAAACCCATATTTTCATCAATGATAAATTTTTCGGCCATGCCGGGAATCGAACCTGGGGCCCTTAGCTCTGTAGGCAGACAAGCTACCGACTTAGCTAAGGTGTCAGGTCTATAAACATATCTAACAATTTATAATAACTTGGCTATTTAACACATCATTAATTTTTGATGTTCACTATTTAATGTGATCAATGATAAAAAAAAATTATTGTTAGTATGGTGTTATAGTTACACATTTATATCAGATAAAGGTTTTAAGTTAAAGTTTATTAAACTGATGACAATGCAATACATGTTTTATCTATTTTATTTAAGGATGGGAATCCTCGAACCCTCAAGAATATTCAAAATTCCAAAATAAATGTAAAAACTTTTTTTTTTTAATTTTGAATTATAATTTTGTTTAGAGCTCTAATACTCCTTATTGGATACTTATAGGGTAAACTTGACACTCAAGAGCCCAGACCATTTGACTTAATTTATGAATAAATAATAGTGAATGCATTACCGTATAAGAATAAAAAATAACATTTAGTTACCATAGGGACTAATCCAATTTTTTTTTATTACTCTAATATATTTGTATTTCCTCTTATGTTCTTAATTTTTTCTTAGGATCAGATTAGGATTCAAATTTGAAATTTGAGGTTCATAGGTACATTATTTGAATAATCTAATTCGAGAATCAGATTTATAAAACAGCAGATTCGGCCCCCAAGTCTAATTTTATTTTTTTAACTGTTTTTGTTGATAAATGTGAGTTCAGTTTATTACCTGTGATAAAAAATAAAATATTATCTTGTATTATATTCTCCACACTTTTTAGGATAAATAATGGTAGGTTTATATGCGATGAAAAAATAAAAAATTTAAACTTACTATAATGAAGATGTTTATGTGAAACTAACATATTACTGTAAATAAGGTTATGTTTATGAGATTAAATTAAAGACTAAAATTTCCTAACTTTTGTTTATAAACTAGTTAGGGTAGAATTGAGAATCTCAAAACCAATAGCAGTAGGTCCAATAAAGTTGCATTTGCATATTGTTGATTTATTCTGAGGTCTTACTGTGTTTACAGATTTGAATTTCTAGCAAATTCATTAAATAATAAGAGATTCATTTTTAATTTATTGATTTTTTTTAAACTTAAATAATTTACCAAGCAGCATTGCATTCTACATAATTTAAAATAAATGCATGCAACTACAATATGAATACAAAATTGTTTGTCTGACCACAGTATATTGGTTGCTTTTATTTTATCTAAACTTAATCCATAACATTATTTTTTTTAGGGGAAAGAGGTGAAGTACAGTTCTTAATTTTATCAAAGAATATAATGTACATTTATAATAGCCTTTATATTATATTATAAATAAGGTTTTATTTCATCATTTTGTTGTTTATTTATATATGTATCTATTTGATAAAATGTTTTTTAGATGCTAAAAGTGGTGAAGATATGATATCTGACATAACTGAAGTTCCAGACAAAATAGATGCTGCAATTTTCAACTCTAAGAACATTGGAATGATTTCTAGTGAAAGTAAACACACTTGATCAATTAGATAAACATATTTTTTTTAATCATCTAATTACTTTTTACTTTTGTTATCCTTTAGCAAAACTTTAATCTTATTTATAATAAAATTTATTTTGAAAATGACTTGTACCCTTAGAATTTTTTTTGTATCTACACTAGAAACATGTATATCCAAATCACGAATATCTTAAACACCCATTTAACCGAAAGTTGTCTTAATGGTTACAATTATGTCCTTCAAAATACAGTAAAGTAGCACTACAGATGCTGTTTAAGGTAGAAATTGAAACATACCCCTATTTGAAAATGGTGTGCATCAATTTTACATATATATAGGAAACAGTTGACTGTTACTACAGCCCTCACAGTGAAAAACTTCCAAAATTACAGTTTGTCCGGAATTTCAATCGTCCATATTGGGCCTTGGTCCCATCAAATTTTGATTATGATTTTCTAGTGTTTTTTATTCAAACATAATCTTTCAAAACATAATGTATTAATAATGTCATAAATTGAAATCATAGTCATTTTTTAAGTTTCTTTATGAAGGGGCTTTTCTTATTAGGCCTGTGTTATTAGTTTTTTGAAAATTACATATTAGGATTTTATGTTTTATAAATGAGCTTATGTTGTCTAATTATTATTTTAGATGATGATGTAGATTGTCTGGAACAATCTGAAATAAGAAGAAAACGTAAGGCGACTAAAGAGAAAGCTAAGGATTTGAAAAAACAATCACATTTAAAAGGTATATTTATAATTGAAAATATTAGTTTGATTAATTTCTAAAACATTAAGTGGGTTTCTTAAAACATTAGGAGAAAAAATATTGTTTACTTTTTTTATTTATTTAATGGACTAAGTTTTTACTATATATTTTGGATGATTTTGGTGGCATATTTTAAAAGTTATTAATAAACAAAATTAAATATTACTTTTAAATCAAATATTAAATAACCTATTATAATGAAGATATTATCATTTCTTTCTTGTTCATTACCTAAATAAACCCTTTAAAATGAGGAGTTAAAACTTCACCACTTGAAGATCCCTCCCAAATTACTAACATTGTAATGTTAAACCTTTTTAAAATAGTTCACACAGCCAATTTTTATACTGGGTAGTTACTTCTCGATAGAGAAACTATAATGTATAATAATGTATAACATATCATCACCATACATATAGCTTTGTTGTTTTAAGGTGAATCATTTGCAAAGAAGAAAAACTATGATCAAAATGCCGCAAGAGAATACATGAATAAACAGAAAGAGTTACGTAAGGAACAAAGGAAAAAGGAACTGCTTGAGAAGGCACAAGCAAAGGAAATGACAAAGCAGAAACTTAAATCTTTACAGGAGAAAAGACTTCAGTTGGTCATGGCCAAGCCAAAACAGGGCAACAAGGTATTACTGATTGATCAGGGAGGCTGACTGCAATTCTAGAGGACCCTGGTTTTATCCAAAAGACCTACCTAAAGTACTTAATTTTTGCATCAGTTCATTACCAATAGTCAGATAGTAAGGCCCTTGATGCTTCTGAATATTTAGTGTTAGTAGTGTTGTTTGATTGGAATTTGTTATATAAACATTTTGATTTCTGTGTCAAAAGTCGATAAATAAAATATTTTTGGTTAAAAATGGTAACAAGTTAACTCAAATTTAAGTGGTATAATTATATTAATAATAAAAATTACTACCAACATTCCTTTTTCTTTATCTTTAAATATTTGTTTTTAGTCACAATATACTCATAATGGGAATTTCAAATAATGAAAACAGAATAGAAGGTAGCTAGCGCAAGAGGGAGAAAGAATACTGATTGGCTGAGCTTGTGATGTCACTCAGTACACAAGCTGTAACATACATAAATCTATTTGGTAGACAAAGTTGTTAAAAATTAGATCATATTTTAGAAATTAAAATAATAAATAAACCTTTAGACTTAACACCAATGTACAATTAACGTCATTATTCATAAGCAATGACATAACCAAATTCCTCCTCCAAGGGGCACTAACATTCCATTTTATTTACATTGTCATCAAACAAATATTTTACTTCTTTTACGAAATTTGCTCGAGGGAACTAAATTATCTAGACTAGGGGAACTTTTTTTTTTATGTTGGGAAGAAAACTGTATTATTGCAATTGTGTTGGCATTTTTTTTCTATATCAGGCAATAAAAGCAAAAACAATAATTATGTCTATCACTGAGGGAATAAAGTCGTCAATTTTGGAAATAAAAATATTTATAATAAGTTGGATTTAGTTTGCTTGGATTAATTAAAAACTGCTACAGTGAACAATAAATGTGTTTTTATATTGATTTTAATGCTATAAATGGATGTGAAAAAATATCACACAGAACTATAGGGTGTGTTTATTTAGATTCTACGAAAAAAGCTCACACAAAAACTCTGAACAGAAAAAACCCCACAACAATAAATGCTCACAGGATAAAAGCCCACATGAAAAAATCTCCACACGGAAAAAAAGCCCACAAGAAAAAATGCTCACACAAAAAATACCCACATGGAAAAATGACCACACGAAAAAAAATCATAAATCAAGGTTAACTTTTAACAGAATGAAAGTTTTATTGGGGTTTTGCATTACTAACTTTTTAGTTTCCACTTGTAAAGTGCGCGTTTGATTCATTCTTGTGCATTCATATAGTTTTCATTCACTTTTTTGGGTCATTTTTGTAAACTTGAAGCCATTTTTTGACATTTTTAGTGTCATTCTATATATAATTTTTGACACATTTTAGGTCATCAAAATCCTGGGCCTGGTACAACATAACCAATGTTTATAAGTGCTTAGAGTTCAAATAAAATACAAAAATATCAAAATAGTTATATCTTATGGTTATTATACATTTAAGTTGGATCTACATGCTGGTGTAGTTTAATAAGTAGGCTACATATTACATAAAATAGAACCAAGAATATTACTTTAAAAATATAAAATATTGTTAAATTGTTACAAAATTACCAAGGTTTAGCCTATATAGGTTCAATAATAACTAATGTAATAAAATAATATAAAAATTATATAAGAAGTTGTGAGCTGTTAGAGTGTCAATTTTTTTATTTTTTTTTTAAGGCCAGTATTGGCACTACACAATTTATAACAAACCTTTATTTGAGTAGTAGTCTATTAACAAAACATACAAAAGACAAAAGAAACAAATTTCCTTTTTCTACTCCCCCCACCCCCACCCTTTACCCCTTCCCAACCCTTTTAGGAAGTTATGTTGCACGTTTCACACTCCCTCCTGATGAGTTCTGATATAATGAAACCTAGGTCGGGGGATTTGGCAGTAACGATCAATTTTCTCCAAAAGGCAGCCAAAACCTCTTTGCTCAATTGCAGCAATGTAAAGTGTGAACTGTGTTTTTCTTTTCATTGTAAAAGCCATATTTGGATCATTTTTTTTTTTTAGGTCTTTATCCACTTTTCCTTTTTCCAAATAATACAACTACCCCTTAAAGCGAAACGAGGTTTTCCTCATAGAGATGATTATAGTAAAATAAATAGTTAAGATTGTTTTTGATTCCTAATTTTTTTTTTTACAATGCTCAGACATAAAAACTAGTTCAATTTTTCCACTTATCTTATTTTCCAACACACACCCCTTTTGCTCAGTTTTGTTAACATGTTTTGTATGCAATCACAGGGTTAAGGGTTATTGACCTCAGGAATAGGGATACTGGATTGAACATGTGCAGAGATGGTCAGAATTTATTTAGGCAAATATGACTTTGACCCAATAAGGGCAGGAATAAACACAAGGGACTATTCCTGTATGGTGGGTTGCAACATTCTGGGTAGGAAGACTGACCGGGTATTCACATAAACCTCGGTCGGTGTGAAACATGTCGATTGAGGAACCTGGGGCAGTTAGATCCAACGTAAGCTGCATGTCCCAAGCCCATGTCCTCTTAATCCTCTGAACCTTCATCATGATCTCATGAATTTAATCAATTATGTAGGCACTTTTAAATTTGCCTCTTTGAACACTTTTGTTTTAAAAGAAGAAAATTATAAAACAAAAGTTCATTTTTAGTTCTGCTATAAATAATCATGGATCATTCTATTTTATTTATTACAACCCTTTCATTATATGTTTGAAATGTAATACAACACAAAATATTTTTTTCAAGTTACTAATCTAGTTTTAAATCATAAGTCATGACAAAAATGCCTCAAAATGCGGTATTTTCTTGCCTTAATTAATGCAACAATCGGGTTTAGTTTCAAAATAGCCATTTTGGCCGCCATACATCCCACATTTTAAACACTCAAATTATAACATTTTTGAAATATTGTTTTACTCTGTAAGTGAAGTAAACCATTTTATGGTTTATTATCATTCCAATGGCAGGAATATTAGAAACTAATGATTTTAAAAAAACTATATATTTATTTAGTTTATTGTTGTAGGCCTACTCTAATTAAATTGGCTGGAAAATTATTTACTTTTTTGTTTGGTAAAATAGAACTACAATCTATACAGTAAATATGGCAAGTAAAACTTTACACAAGTGTAGTGTCTTAAAAAATAAACTAAGATGTATTGTGTTGTAGGAGGAGGAAATTAAGACTGAGCCTACAAGTAATCATGAAATATCGCAAAAACCAGATCACTTCAATGATATCAAAGACTGGGAATATGTGGCAAAGAGTATTAAGCCCAGTAATCTAAATTCAGAAAATGTGGCAAAGCAAGATAGCCCAAAGTTCCACTTTTCAGGAAATATTACTTTAAGAGATAAACCCAAATTTAAATCATCTAAAAGTAAAATTCCTGTAGACACCACTGATTTTGAGTTTTTAAAAAATACATTGCGGATTAATAGAAATGACTTAACGTCTCAATCAAAATCAACGGTAACTATTGCAGCACCCAGCAATGAAGCTGTACAAACATCAATTGATCCCTTACCTTCAAATTCCAATGTTCCACTCGCTATTCCTTCTGTGGTAGATACAGATGTTCCTAACTCGCTAAGTATTCCATGTTTACAACTTCCTTGGTCACCAAGATTACCAAGAAAAGCCGATCACACAGCACTGCAGAATCTCATACAGGCCATGTCCCAGAGAATTGAAACTGTATCGAGTCAAAGTACACACACAGAGAAAAATTCGGCAAGAAGTAATAAAACACCATCTTCATTCCGCTTGCATTCATCAGAGCAAGATAATTATTCATTGGATCCAGCAATGAAAACAAAATCTCAGCCTGAAGCTTCATCGGCAGTAACTCAGCCAAGTGTAATGGTCTCACAGAGGGGCCAAAGACCCTCTGATTACACTCCACCTCCCATGTCCAAATCAAGCTCTCTCGGGGAAGATGCAGAAATACCTCCTCTAATGCCCCTCAACGTTTCACACCAGTTAAAACTTTCCCACAAGAGGTACAAGATGACAACTTCATACCCAAGACTCCCTCTGCCTGGTAATACTTTGGAGCCAACAGTTTTACCGGGTAAGTATTTGGCATACTTCTTTGTATGCAGTATTATAAATACATCTAGATAAGAACTAATACATACAAATTTAAGTTCTTTTTTTAAATATGATCTTTTCATTAAAAAATAAATGCAATTTTTTCTACATAACTAATCACACCGTTCCCTTAAGAGGTAGGTAAGATACTATGCATATAGCTCAAAAACAACAACTCTGTACTTTATCCATCCTCACTAACTTCCTCTACACTTCTCTATCCTTGCATACCCCCTTCGCTTCAACAACATCCATACATCGAGTCATACATGCTCTTTTATTGTTAAAACTCTTAATCTTTCTCTTTTTCACACATCAATCTACTACATTTATTCACGTCTTACGTGACCTTGGCCTTCCTTTTGATCCATACTCTCTGCCTTCATATATTTGCTTCAAATAAACTTTTATTTTTAAAAAAATGTGTAATTAATGAAGTTTTTTTACAAATCGATCTAAGGTGAATCATTCTATATATAAAATAAATGTGTACAAATTTCATATCATTGTTTTAATATTCGTAAATTGGAAAATGACACCTGGACACAAGAATCAAACTTGAGATCCTTGGATTAGTGCGCCAATGCTCTGCCACTAAGCTCTCTAAAATTAATCCTATGATCTGGGTCATTTTTTGTTAAAATAACTTAAGGCAGACTCTGTGAGGGTTCCGGATTCCATTCTTATGTCCAGGTATCAGTTTTCAATTTACAAATATGATATTTTATGCGGCGACATATCGGGCCCATAACCTATCTCTAAATAGCTTTGTCACATTTGAAATATTTTGATTACAAATATTTTTAAACCTGTAATTTTGAATTTTTTTTGTCTTGGGAGTTATATTAAACTTTTATTCGTGGCCAAGGGGTACGATCTAAAAAAAGTTTGAGAACCACTGTCTTAGAGCTTAGAGCATGCAACCACCGAAGCAGGTAGCTTCACTATTTATATACAATTAATTGTGCAAGTGTTAGCTTTCTTTCAATCAAAAAATAAATGCTGTTTTTTTAAAACTACATTGATCCAAAATAAACTATTCTGTTACCATATTTCAGACCCTGACCACTTGACTCTTCAGATCAAAGCTTTGTTTGATAGCAGATCAAGAGAACAAGCAGCTGTCAAAATACAGGCTGTATACCGTGGCTACAAAGTTCGCAAACATTTCCAGAAGTTTAGATGCAGGAAAAGTAACACTGCAAAGAAATACAAGTTTTTTAAGGACCCGAATAAAGTTATGTTTCCTTCTAAACATTCTGCAGCAACAGATGTAAGTGCTTAAAATCCCTAAGTTACTTTTTGACTTGTATTAATAGACCTTTTAACAGATGTTTATGAAAACAATGTGGAAACACTGTAAAATAATGCGGCTTGTATCTCTCAACTCAATTAGGGCTTTTTTTTTAGCACCGCGTCCTACTACTCATTTGGGTTGTACACTTATGCACTAATTACGCTAATGAGCTAAGAATGAGCAAGGTTCATTTTGGAAAAGTGCCAGCATTTTCATTGAGTGAGAGGGGGGGGGGAACCAATTTAGGAAAAACCACCCTCAGTACACCCAACCGGAATCAAACCACAATGTCCTCGTCATCAGCAGTCTATTCTATTGCGAGAGTAGCGCCTTAAAAACCACGCGGCCACCAAAGTAAGTGATAGGAAGGACACTCACCTAAAAAAATAGATAAATTAGGTCTTGGGATAAAAAAAAAGTCTTTCTACATTTCCTCACACACTCACCACACTTCCGTCTTTCGATCACTTTCAAATCTACACATGAATTTAAATTTTCAGTGTAAATTTAATCAAGAAAGCCCACCTAGATGAAGAAGGAAAATATGGTAAAAATCCAATACAGGAAAGGTGACATCTTCCTACTATCTTCAATCTATATTCACACATTTAAACACAAATTGAGTATTGTATATTTCGGCATTGTTGCCTTTATTAAATTCAAAGAGAAAGGGGAATAAACTGTACACAAACACTAAACTACTCCGTTTTGATTTTAAATTTAAATTTACATAATTAGAAAACCATTTAGACCCTAGGCCAAAAAAAGATGGAAAAATTGGCAAAATAGATATAGCTGCCTAACTATCCTTTCAGTTTGGATTCCTTCTTTATTGCTTAAAATTACATTATTTTAAAGTGTTTTCATATTGTTTCGTAGATTTATAATTCATTAGCCAATTAATTTTATGATTTTTTTTACTCGTGTATACTTTTATTTTTCAGAGTATTAGAAGTTTGACACTAAACAGTGATAGCGGTGAAACTACCCCTGAATGGCTGAAACCTAAACTCGTCCAACCTTGCCCCAACAACTTCATCTCTGCTGCACTGAAACATTTCAATAAGCTCAGGCGTCACAACATGTCCAATGAACCTCAGGTATCCTCCACAGTTAATCTGTCAGGAGATATCGAGCCTTCGCCAACAAGACAGTCTGAGGAGTTTCACTCTTTGATGGAAGAGTCTGGACGAGTGACCTCCTCTACCTTTAGTGATCAACATTTGAGTGCAGCAACAGAGGTGAAACCGCAAGGGTCAAGGAACTTTGCGACTTTAGCCAAATCTACCATGGAGGTAGATGTCCACATTTCTCCGCGTAGATCTTCTAAAACACTCAGCAATGCTGGGGTCCAAATAATTGAAAAGCATGAGGAAAACTCTGAGACTTCAAACTTTAGTGAAAAACAAGCCATAACCCTGGCCAGCTCCAAAATTTCTACTGCAGAAAATTTAGATTCAACACTTTCATTCCATTCATTACAAGAAGTCACAAATTCGCTATCATCCTCTCTACCAACCGGCCAAGATGAAATAGCCACTTTAGTTTCCTCGAAGCCAGATAAATCAGAACCGATATCTGAAGTCTTGTTAGATCTACCGAAAGGAAATCATTCTAGTCTTTGCCACCGATCAAAATCTGATAGTAGTAGCATGGCATTAATCCCACCGAATGTTGGCTTAGTACGGAAACACAGAATGGGGCATAAATACTTTAAGCCTGTGTTTACATCCAAATTTGAAAGTGCAGCTAGGAAGACCGTTCAAGCTGGTGACCATCGGTTGCCTGATACCTCGTCACCTGAGACCTTTGACAGTCACAGTGATGCATCTCGTCTTAGGAGGAAACGGCGATCTAAACCTGGCAAGAGATCATCTCCCAAGAAACATGCCCCTGAAGAATTCGGTAAAGAGGTAAGCTCCTTGTGTGAATGTTTTAATATTTTAAAACTTTTTCGATCAAATATTAATCCTATGTTTAAATTGCAATCAACTTTTGAACCAGTTAATAAATCGTGAATAGATCTAGTATACATTAAAACCTCCATACATCTCTGATTTTATTTTTATCTGACTTGGAGACACCTTTCTGTCTCATAAGCTGTCAACATTTCCAAAAATATTAGTTTTCTTAATGTTTAGTATCTCTTATTACATGCACCACATTATAAAAAGAAACAGTTTAAATAATAATTTATAAATATTTCTATCTAAATTTTGTAAGGCTGAGCCGATAAACCCTTTTGCAGATATTGCCGGTAACCAAGGCAGATTTAATTATTATTTTTTTCAGTATTACAAAAGTGTACACTAACATTACTAAAAAACAAGAGCTATCTGATTTTGACACTTTTATATTTTGCATGAAAGTAGTAGGTTGGTTGAATGAATGTTTAAATTTAAGTTTTAAACATATTTTTTAAATGTATTTTTAATTTTTTATAAATCCACAGCAAATAAAATCATACTAGCCCACCTTATATTGTTTTTGATAGTGTTTAACTTTGTTACTTGGGGAAATCTTTATCTTTAATATTTTTATCGAGTATTTCATAATTTTAAATAAGCCTTAAGGTAAATAAAACTGAATGGTTTATTTTGTTTAGAATGTTGGTTTTGCTGTTTATTATAAAATAAAATATCTAGAGTTAAAGAATTTGTGTCTACATGCAGGAGACTGTATTTAAATATTTTTGTTTGAACCATGAATTATATTTTCATGACTTGGGAATTTAAAATATATCCATAAATTTTGAATTATCAACGTAAAATATCTGCATGATTAAAAACAGACTATACTTGGCCTATTGTGCCAATATCGGCCGATAAATAGAATCAGTTATCCGCATTGACTCAGTCCTAAAATTGTATTTACGTGTATATCATACAATTTAAACATTTAATTTGAATCGGCCTACAACCCGAACAAATAGACGCAATGCTAAAAATAATTGACTCGAGAAAAATTGATTGTACTAATTTCCAAGGGTGATCTTAAAAGGCACTTACTCTAATGTAAACTTATCTTTACTTAAACTAGTCTGACTACATTTGAATTAGTTCACATTAACTTTAATTAGCTGAAAATATATGATATTAAATTTTATTTATTTTAATCAAAGTGAGAAAATGTATAGCAATTTTTCAAATACTTTATATTCATTTGATTACTATGTGTACACTTTATAAATGACTCCTTTTTTCCCAAAGTTCCTTAATTTTTCTCACAAATGATATCAATACTTGGTTTTAAAAAAAAGTTCAATGATTTGAGCTTTAAATACCATATTTTCTCATCTCCTCGAATCTTGAATATTCTTAAGGATTCAAAATATTAGAGAATTCGAGGGTCCCATCCCTAACTTTATGTTCTCCATGATGTCTGCAGGCAGGAAATTTGACTAAAAATAGATAAAAATCAGAAAATTTAAATATTTGGCTTAAAAAATAGTTTCACGCCAGAGTATTAAAACAAAAGTAAGCTATATTGTTTCTCATATGCTAGAAAAATCCATGGCCTAGGTATGGAAATTTGCCAACACAAATTGTTTTGTACAATTTTATGTCATATTCACGCAGACTCGCAAATAATGACTAAAACATTTAGAACTATAAAATTAATTATGTTTACTATCTGCTAGCATTTTTTTAAAAAGTGATCATTGCAATTAGCGGGAAAATTGTCACTTGCCAAGGAAAACGTTAAAAGGCATAAGTAGGAAAAAAATTTACTTGGAAAAGTCGGGGAGTTTTAAAATACAGGTTGAAACTCTTGAGTCCGGCACGGTTTAAATCTGCCATTATTAGTTAAAGGGCACCCATCAGGACAGTGCTTTTAACAGAACAAAGGCGCCAAAGTTGTTTACATATACAGCTGAGTGTCTTGGTTAAACATTCTTGTTTGAGCTTGTATTTTGGCTGTATTTTGCCACTTATTTATGCCTTCCAAGAGACCAAGAATATTGTGAAAGATGGTGTATTATTTACTGTTTTAAGCTTTATTCTAGCTTGTATGACTTAGCATAAGTATGTAGAGAGATATGGCAGGCCTGAGGGATGGGCATAAGAGGTAAAGGGTTCTTAAAAGTCAAATTATGTGGTCTGGTACTCGTCAAGTCCCAAGAGTGCCAGGCTAAAACGTTTCAACCTGTATAAGTTTTGTGGCCGCCGGTTGTTGTAGCTACCCCCTGCTGCTCTTCATCTGCAGTTCCAAGCTGAACTGAACATGTTGGGCACCATGGAGCAGTCCATGTGCCATTTGATTGAGGTGGAAGGAATTCGAGCAACCACTCTTGCGCAACAAAGCACAACCACATTGGCACAAACATTACAAGTTAGTATTTTTAAAGCAAAGCCTCTTTTCACTTAACGAGGTAATTGTATTATATTATATTTGGAAGAAGGTGCAGTAAAGTTGGATGGAAACATAAAAGGTCGGCGGACCGGTCATTAATTATCGATTTTCTTCAAGAGGCAGCCATTATCTCTCTGTCCAGTGGTAGCAATGTAAAGGGTGAATTGTGTTCTTATTTTCATTGTAAAAGTCATGTTGTGATTGTTCCCTTTTATATGTTTTCATCCACCTTTCCTGTACCTTCTTCCAAATAAAAAACTTGTGGAGTGTTTAGGGATTGGTTAGACTTGATAAGATTGTGAATTTTCTCTACCGATACGTATCAGTTTTGACAACTAAAAACTATTTTCATATATTTATACATAATGTCATATAATATGCATCTGTAACTTTACACAGATAATATTAATACCGATAAACCAACACTAATAGTATATTAACCCTTTTAGTGCCACGCGTATTCCAGAATGCGTGCACAAAGATTGCCAGAGGCCTGTTAGGATTTGTGTGCCAAGAATGCCTCAGTAATTTCCTTATTTTTGTAAGGGTTTGCAAGAAAATTCGCCAAACCTTTATTTATGAAGTGATTAATTTGATTTTTCTATCATTTAAATCCCCATGTTTTGTTCCTTAATAATAATAAATTAAAAAATTTAACTAAAATTATTTAGTTTCTAAATTTTAAATTTGAATTATTTTTTTCCCCCCAAAACAGGCTAATTAACATATTTAAAAAATATTATATATACATTTTACTATTATTTTGTTGTAGTGCCTTTAGTTTTATACAAGAAAATAAAGTTTTGAATATATATGATTATAAATAGGAATTACAGGAATTTTTATTTGATATCCTACATTAGATATTTTTGGGCCTTTTTTGCCTACCTTACAGCAAGATTTATTATATTGCTTACCTCATGAATAAATATTTAGGCCTAGACATAATGAATGCATTTTTCAAAAAGCCTTTTATAATGAATAATTTCATATTATTTTTACATATTATATACATTTTTTATAAAGTTATCACGCCTATTTACTTAGGCCATCATTGGTAAAGATATCTTTTTATTCACATGACAGAACATGAAAATCTAAATAGTACATTTTTCTAAACTCAGAACAATTCAACCCATACATTTTAAAACTGTTTACAGAACTATTTACATCTGTATGATAGTTAGCCATACTTATGTTTTTCCATGTAACTCGTATGTAAACCGGCGTTGCTCTTAGCACATTAAGTACGTGACCCTGTCATTGTAAATGTGTACTAAACTTCCAGTTCCATTAACTACTATTTATGGTTGATTTTTGCTGCCAACTTTATATAAAATAATAGAGGGAAATGTTTTGTGTCCATTGATTTATGACACTACTATACTATCTATCAGGTACAGCGAGAACTAGCGCAAATCTAAAGAGCCAACCTTATTGACTCTGGCACTTTTAACAGTAGTAGGCGGAGCCAATCATATTGGATCGTGGCACTTTTAGTTATAGTAGGCGAAGCCGATCATATCAAATCGTGGCACTTTTAGCGATATTAGGCAGAGCCAATCAGATCTGTTCTTGGCACTATTTAGATTTTCATGTTCTGTCATGTGAATGAAAAAATTTCTTTACCAATGTTGGCCTAAGTAAATAGGCATGATAACTTTATTAAAAAAATGTATATAATATGTAAAAACAATATGAAATTATTCATTTCAAACAATTCAGCAAAAAAAAAAACTTTGCTGAAATTTATGCTTTCCCTTCTAGAAGGATAAAATAGTAGCTGGAGACTGGTTGCTGTGCATGTTTTATAATTAATTTAATTCGTAAGTCATATGCTTATATAACTAGTCAGTTTAGAAAATTTCCACTAATAAATATAAACTAAAAATTCTTCCACAAATAAAATAGTATTTATAACTTTAATAAAATAAGTATCACGAATGGGTTATAGTTTAAACTGTTCTCTCGTATGTTCAGCGAGTGAATGAGCAACATAATGCAGCCTTCGAGGAAGCAGAGAGGAAGCGAAGATTGAGCCACGCAGAATTGGAGCAGACATTGGAGCGAGAGCGCAATGAAGTTGCGAGGATACTCGGCGAGGTGGAAAGGAAGACTGCAGAAGGCCGAGCTCAGCTGGAAGAGACGCTTGCCAGGGAGCGCGAGGAGGGCCGCGCGCTTCTAGAAGAAGCTCTGAATAACACCGCTGTTCGGAAGAAGACTGCCGTGGAGGAAATGTTGACCAAGGAGAGGCAGGAGATAGCCAGAATCCTTGACAGTGTCCCAACAGCAACGGTGAGGCATCACATCACTAGTGCATAGGATCCGATCCACTCCATTGCCTTTATCTTGTTACTAATAAACTTTAATAAGATAATTATGTCCACTAAATTATATCAGAATGAGGCATTTTACAAAATTGACCTGGCCCAAGGCTGTAAATATTTAATGATTATAATTACTTAATGATATCAATTTTTCTAAGACATATTTATATCAATAAAGAAATGAACATGTAAATAAAATAAAATGTTACTGTCATAAATTTGTTTAAATGAGTCAATATATTATATTTTGTTTCGTTTAAATATTTTATATCCATGCAATTATCTGAAATCCACCTCATTCATCAATCAAAATGGGTTTTGAAGAATTAGGAAGACTAGATATAATCAAATATATTGTCATGTTATGAGGATGGAAAAGAAGAGAGCACTTGAGAGAATGATGGAGATGAAGCATGTAGAAAAAAGACCAAAAGGGAGACCAAGAAGAGAAAGGAGAAGCAGATAACATAAAGTGTGGACGTGATTAAAGGAGGAAGAATGATTGAAGATAGAGGAAGATGAAAGCATTTTATTAAACCAAACCAGCCACAGGTTGGAAACAGATGATGGATGATGAGGAGGATAAGTAGGAGGAAAATACTATAAAATAACATCAATAACACAGTAAAATGCTATCATTGCTGACCACAAAATATGTTTCTTTCTTTAAGGCAAACCTCTTTTCTTTTTTTGAGGTACATTTTGTTATATTTGGAAGAAGTTATAGGAAAGATGGATGGATGCGTTGCGCATTTCACACTCCCCCCCTGATGAGCTTATAAAGAATGAAACCTAGGTCGGGAGATTGGATGGTAACAATCTATTTTCTTCAAGAGGCAGCCACTATCTATTTGTCCAGTGGCAGCAATGTAAAGTGTGAACTGTGTTATGTTTCTATCCACCTTTCCTATACCATCTTCCAAATATAATAGGAAAGATGGATATAAACATATAAAAGCCATATTGTGTTTGTTCCTTTTTATATATTGCTTTCATTTCCTGTACCTTCCCAAAAATATAACAAAATAGTATGTTTGTATTTTCTAAAAGTGTTTCTTACCAAAATTTTAATATGTATATTAATTTTTTTTAAGGTTTTGTTCTTATTTTATCAGCAGACTTTATTGATTATGTAATTATTGTGTTTCTAGACAGAAGACGTGTTTGGCGACATCACTTCATCTGGTGGGGGCAGAGCGTCTGATGTTCTTGGTGTGTTTGAGAGCATCGAGAGAGATGTATTGGCGGTGGAAAAGACTGTGGCTGAGACACTCAGAGATTCTTCACTGGAACCGTCCATCAAGTCTGCTAGCGAGCTCATCTCTGGACAAGGTATGGTCTTGTAGAGCTATGCAAGTACTCTAAAATTCTAGTTTTAGTAGCGTTTAAAACTCAACTTGAATGTATGTTTTTTTTAAAGTCGAGATTTTCAATTTCAATTCACTTTCATCCTGTGTAAGATAAATTAAATATTGGCTTAGATGAGTGTTTGTTAGTTTAATAGTTTGTTATATGAGCTCATCTTGTTGTATTGTTTATCTTCAGTGACAAGCTCTCAGGTGAGCGAGAGTCTTCGTCAAGACTCGCTCGGTGTAGAGTCATCGGTCGCCTTGGAGCAGTCTGTCTCGGATCAGAAAGATACGTCCATGCTTGAGAAGCAAGCGCTAGCTGTTGCTTCTTATCACATGGTGAGAGGAACAAATGCACCTGCGTATATTACCTAGAGGACCAACCGACAAGTCATATCTGCAATAAATTATAAACCAATCACAAGAGTGCCAAG
>CABFWB010000179.1:98650-130876 GCA_902151455.1 Timema bartmani
CCCCCCCCCCCCTCTGCCTCCTTACCCCCCTTGATATGCATATGTAGTTTATAGACAGACTCTTAACTAATGTCTAAGTTTTCTTGATTATATTGGGCTGAATCACTTATAGCTGGACAGCCAAAAATTAACTTCGTGGGTTGATTTTTGAGAAACAATCATTCAAAGTAATGGCCAATGCTTCAGCATTCTTCTATAACCAGTTCAATAACTAGAGTTTTTTTTTTAATTTTTGTACAGTTGTCGGCTTAAATTGCATTAATATAAGGGGGAAAGTTGAGGAGAGTGTATTTTAAGGAAATATGCCATAATTTATCTAAAGAAAGGGAAAAGAGCAGCTTTATGCTATAGATTAGAATTATACTCTACATCCCAAGCTAGAATCATGAGTGTGAACCACTCGACCAACTCCTCTAGTCTCGATTCTGTTCTTGTGTGTTTTAAGAGCCTATCCAACCCTACATATTACACTTAAGGTGGGGACTTAGGGAACACGAGAAAAGGACAGTGTTTTTGTAGTTTTTATAGCAAAACTTTTTTCTTTGTCCAAAATAAATAAAATGTTGCTTTAATACAAACATAGGAGAGTTTAATTTTCTTTACATGGTGATAACAACAGTTGTTGAATATCTTTCATGTGCATTGCGAAGAGAAAAAGTTGTCGAAAAATTCCACGACACCCTAGACAATTATTCAAGAACTGTTGATGTCAACATGCGAAGAAAATTAAAATCTATTTATGTATTTGTAGCATTATTTTATTTATTTTGACCAACAACATGTTTTGCTATAAAAATTAACTTAGGTAGATAATACAGCTCAAATCAGAAGTCACATTTCATAGTAACCTGGAGTCTTAATTAGAAAACAGTGAAAGTATTATAAAATGAAAACATTATTTCACTAGTTCCACTGTTTCTGTTATCAAGTGAAGAACGTAAAACACCGCAGTGTGATGAGATTTCTGGTTCTAGCATGATAGTATATCTAATATCACAGTTAAAAAGCAATTAAATGGGCTTTTAAGTGAGATTGTGGTGTTTTAACTCAGGGAGGCGAAGGACAAGGGCCAAGAGGATTTAATCTCGTCCATCAGGAAGAAACAGCGAGGAGTTGTTCTGAAATATCACCAAGACAAGGAAGACATTCTCAGGCAAGACTATTTTAATCTTTAAATTATTCCTTTTTCTGTTCTAATTTTGAAATTGTTATTATCGATGCTTAGTTATATTTTAATCTAATATAATGAATATATAAATGGTATCAAATACAAAAATTAAATATATAGAAGAAAGTTCAGACTTTTATTTTATGACACATTGTCACTTAGACATACTACTTAGTATTCATAAGGCTCGAGTATTCCATTCATTTTAGGATTACTTTACCAGAAATATCTAAAAAGAAAAAAAAGGGTTTACCCTAAAAGAGTTATTATACTCACTTCCAATTGTATTTCCTATTTTTGTCTTTGTCTTTCTTCTTTTTTTTTAGGTTCGTATACTGTATGGTCCTGGCCTTAGCCAGTTTCTTTTTTTGGGGAATTATATTTTCCCTACCCATAATCATCATAAACTTTTTCCAGCCTGTGGCTTGGTCAGTTTAGTAAAATGCCTCCATCTTTCTTTATCCTTCCACCACTCTTCCTCCTTTAATATCTTCCATTCTTCTCCTCTCACTTGAACACTTTCTGTTATCTGCCCTTTCCATCTCATTCTTGGCCTCCCTTCCAGTCTTTTTTCCACGTATTTCATTTCCAACATTTTCTTCGGTGTCCTATATTTTTCCATCCTCATTACATGTCTATACCATCTCAGTCTTGCTTCCTCTACTATCTTATGTACTCCCTGTACCCCAACTCTTCCCCAGATAACATACTTCCCACAAACTGCATTCCCATGGCCTTCATTTTCCTAGTCTTTCTTACATTCATTGTCCATGTTTCTCTGCATATGTGACAATAGGAACAAAGTACTCTCTGTACAATAATTACTTACGCTTCAAGGGCACTTCTCTTCTCCATAGTAGGTCTCTTACACACTTATAGAACAACTCTACCCTACTATTTAATCCTATTTTTTCTGTACCTTTCAATCATATAATTAATCTGATACCAGAATTAGTTTTAAAATAATACATTTTCTAATCTGGATTACACTTGAAAGCTGTCTCCTAAATTCAATATGAACTCGAGAGTTCATGTTAACTCTCTTCTTCCACCAACACTGTAAAATAAAAATTGTTTCCAGATCTCAGAAACTTCAGAAACAAGCCTCCAAGGACCGAATAACAATGCTGCAGGAGCAACAGAAGGCTCATAAAGGGTTGTTGAACAAGCTGTCTAAGAAGTCGGTTCCACGGGTATAAATAACACTTGTATTACAATATGTTTAGCCATTATTCATATTTAAAAGCTATGGTGCCAAAAATGGCTTTCAATAAAATAAAATAAGTTAATCAAACGGGGTGAAGCGGTTAAAAAAAAACCTTGAGAAATGAGCTGGTACCTGCTCTTAAAGATGTTTAAACCACCTAGTACAACTGGTCAATATTACCCTGGTTTACCAGGTCATGGTCAGCCATTCGCTCTTCAAAATGCTCTGACATATTTCCAAACTTTTTTATTATGTTATATATTTTTGATTGGCAATCTCAATGTGGTTATTTTAATAAAATTCTAGCTGACTGATATAAACATATATTTTTATAGGTAGCACCTTCTAGCAGAAAAAGGGGTGAAAAGGAGATTTCTGTTAGCAAGGTTACACCGATCTATGTACACACCGAAGACTCCACTCAGGCTGAAGACGAAATTCCTGAAGAAATCGGGAAAAGCTCTTCAGTAGTAACATTAGATATATCTCAGGGAAAAGAACCTAGCGTGAAAGTATCAATAAGTAAAATGCAAGCTGACAACGGAGACAATATTCCAGAAGAGCTTGAGAAATCACAATCGGTTTCTTCTAAAGAATCGCAAAGTAGGTCGTCTACAAAGTCCTCACACAGTAAAGCGTTAATCCCTTACAAGGCAGGACCTGATCTTACTGATGAGGAATCTCAGAATATCAATGAGATGAAACCTGAAGACCATCTTGGAAACATAAAGTTGGAAGATATCAAAGCTATGCAAGCTTTAGAAGTACGACTAGCCAGAGATATAATGAAGTTAGAGAAAGTTAGAAGGTAACAATCATATTTAGTTGATTTAGATTTATAAATTATAGTTATATTAGGTAACAAACGTCTTAAAGAACTTATTTAGTTTAATTTAGTTTATTATTAACTTACTTAGTTTGGATACAGCAGAACTCGGATTATCAAGTTTTTACTGTATTTAAGTTCTTAAGAATACTGTTTATTTATTTAGCACCGCGTCTGACTACCCGTTCGGGTTATACGCTTAAGTACTATATACACTAATGGGCTAGGAATTGGGAAGGTTGAATATAGAGGAAGTGAACCCGCATTTGCGTTGAGGGAGAGTGGAAAACCATTTAGGAAAAACCACCCCCAGTTCACCCGACCTAGATTCAAACCTCGATCTCCCCGTACTCAGCAGTCGAGCTCAACACAACTAGCGCGTTAGCTAACTACGCCAAAGAGGCGGGTAAGAATACTGTTAAATTATTTGGTCTATAACCTGTGATTCTCCTTACTATGAACACATTTTTTTGTCAGGCTGTTTCTTCCTTCTTTTTTTTTCTGTCTGATATTTATCTCTGGTGGTTAGCATACATCATATTTATCGTTAAGCCTTTATGACTTTGTTCAAAATATGATTTCACTATACATAATTTTTTGTAAAAAAAATTTTGATTGTAGACAGATACAATGCAAAGAAGAGGCTGTGATCCAGCGTTATCATACAGAGTGGAATAGCAAAGACTCATTGCGTCACCAACAGACCTTGGAGGAGACATTGAAACTGTGGCGAGAGGCTCAGACTCAAACACTGCCACCTGGAGTGACAACAAGGGCCTCTAACAAACATGGTAGGGTGGAACATAATTCTTAAGCGTATGTTAATTGTATTTCTCTTTCAACAACTTATTCGTACCCTCTGTCTATGGTGAAAGCTAACATTCTTACCTTGACATGTTACATCAGTGTTTTTCAAGAGGTGTGCCATGAGGAGTCAGCAGGTGTGTCACAGGAGTTTGAGGGAAGATAAAAAAAATAAGAATTTTTTTAATAAATATTTTTTTAAATTCATGTAAAAATCATCATCAACTGTTTCCAGCCTATGGCAGGGTCATTTTATTAAAATGCCTCCATCTTTATGATAAACATTCTTTTTAAACATAACACATTTATTATAATTTCATCTATTGAACTTTTAAAAACAATCACAATTCTTGTTATTTTTTAATGATAAAATATCTCCTTAAAAAACTGATGGTGTGCCTTAATAATTGTAGCACTTTTTTCAGTGTGCTATGAGTTGACAAAGGTTGAAAATCACTGTTCTACACTTTTGCCCTATCAAATAAGCTGCACCATAGTGAAGTGTGCTACTTTTCAGGGTAAACGAAGTGTATATTATACAAGTAGTAGCTCTTTATAACTACATATTACATTAATTCTTTGCAGGACAACCTTAGCTTGAGGCTTTTTAGCTAATATGTGTAGCATCAAAGTTCCCAACTCATGCTCTTTTGTTTTCAAGATATTTCAGTATTTCTTAAGTACAACTCTTAAAAAAAAATAGTTGCATATCATTTATAAAATGTGGTAGAATTGTTCAAAATGAAGCACAAAAAAAAACTTTTCAAATAATTCAATATTATGATGTTAAAAGAAGTACAAAATTTTAATTTGGTTGGGGTGTATTTATCTTTAAACAGCTGGTTCTCACCCATACTCACCTGGAAAGCATCTTTTCTGGTCACTATCCCATAGTCATTGCACTTCTACCAGAGATATGTGGTAAAGCCATAATTATCCTTAATTTGTGCATAGTTAACGTTTGCACAAGTATGTACTAAACTATTTTAATAAGCTGCCTTTCCATACCTTCTTTATCTTTGCCTTCTGCACCTCTCTCTTCTCAGTTAGTGACGTTGACAAGATTCCAATGACCCTCTACCTCTCCTCTACTGCCTCCCAACTGCACACTTCACACAAACATCACCCAGACAAATGGAGGAAAGAGTCAACTATAAGTAATTCATCACCTAAAATACATATAGGTTAACACACCAATAGCCTTAAAACAACTAACTCAAATTTGCCGAGCCTATTCAACTGTCAAGCATGAGCTTCTATTAAAGCTTAAAGCACGAGCTCCAAATTTGAGTACCTACTTATAAACTCCCAGTACAGTTTTCCGCAAATAATGCGCCACAACACACTGGTGTATCGCAGCGGAGAATTAGACATACCGTGCAGCCACAGCCCAAAGCGCTACCAATTGTTCACATTTTTTACATACTTGTACTTAGTAATATTTGTAATATATGCCTGACAAAATCAAAAGCTGTTGCACGAAATAAAGAGTTATAGTTTAACCACATGGTTTAAACTAAATGTTTTCAGATATTAAAGAAGCAGGCACAAGAAAATAACTTATATCTTTCAAATTTGAAGTTAGTTTAGGAAAAAATTAGTTTATACTTTCCTAATTCTATTTTCTGTTACCGTTGGGCATTACCCAAAACAGAACGATGTGCCGCAAAAATCTTAGGTTTATTAAGTATGCTGTAAACTTAAAAAGTTAGCGGATTACTACACTGTTAATATTATTTAGGATCATCTTATCATCAGGAAATTATGGTGTACTGTTTATTCATTCAATGTGATTGTGTTTGTTTCCTCTCCCAGACATGAGCACTTCCCCCTTACTGATCCAAGACAAGGAGAATATCTCCCCTCAGGAGATCAGTGAGCATTTGGAGACTGGTTCAGAGAAACACTCCAATAGCAGCATTCCCGAGGACATTGCTGCTGACTCAACCAGACACAGGTGAGAATGGGCTCACTCTAGATGTTAGTCTAGACCAACGGTTCCCATCCTTTTTTCACTTGCGTACCCCTTGACAGCCCATATCCATATATTGCACCCTTAATATTGATAAAATGTTTAATTAATACAGCAGTAGTTATTTCAGATTTATTTGTTGCAACTAAAAATAAATGAGATAGTAATGGGGTTTAAAAAAATGTAATAGTAAGGTAAATAAACAGTGTTTATAGTTTTACATTAAAAACAAAAGTTAAAATAAAAACTAACACATTTAGTTAATTAATAATCATAAAAACTGTTTTATGTTTGAAAATGAAATCATTTTCTAAAGGTCAAATATATATAATAAAAAAAATTGCACATACCCTTGGAACTTTTTAGGTACAAGGTGTAACCGAATTTCATCCACCATGGGCTGTTAATAAAAAGAGCCATGGAAATAAAATATTTTATTATATACAAAAAATACTTAAAGGCTTAGGCTACCTCTCAGCATAGTCACCCCCTGAATTGAGACACTTATTTTATCGAGGCAAGAGCTTTTCTATATATGCATGAAAGAAGGCTGGCGGCTGCCATCTGATATCAGCTTTGACATTATTGTAGAAATACAGCAAAGATGGGGATGAATTTCTTAACCATATCATTACGGGTGATGAAACTTGAGTCCAATTTGTAAATGTTGAAAACAATGATCAATCAAAGCAGTGGGTGCACTCACGTTCACCATTCAGCTCAAAAAGATCAAATAAAAAGCTGATGGCAAGTGTTTTGTGGGATAAGAAATGAACTAACTTCATGGAACCACAATAATGACAGAAAGGTACTGTGAAAGACTTAAAGAAATTTTCAAAGGGCAATTCAGAACAAAAGGCGAGGAATACTGACATCAGGCGTTGTGCTCTTTCACGACAGTGCGCGGCCCCACAGGGCTGCACACACATGAGCGCTGCTGAACCACTTTGGTTGGGAGGTGTTCGACCAACCTCCGTACATGGTACCAAGTGATAATCACATTTTCACCCACATGAAAACCTTGTTGGGATCACAATGTTTCAATAACATTGAGGAGTTGAAGGATGGCATCCAATCATGGTCGAGCTCCCAGGTAGCAATCTTCTCTGATGCAGGGATACAAAAGCTCATACCTCGATACATTAAGTGTCTAAATTCAGGGGCTGACTATGCTGATAAGTATTTTTAGTATATAGTAAAATGTTTTGTGCCCGTTGCTTATTCTCTTAACAACCCACCGGAGGTTGAAATCTGAATAGTCCTTATATGTTTTGTTATATACCTTAAAAGGTAGTTAGTAAGTAAATATCAATAATTTATTAAATAGATCTATAAGCTAAGTAATTTAAATATATAGAATAAGAGTCAAGCTTACCTTTGTTCACTTAATCATGCAAGAGGGCAACATAATGGCTTAAATTGTTGTGTAATTTTCTTCCTAAAAAATTAAAAAGGAAATAAACTGTATTAACAAACTAAAAGCAATGAAATATTATTAGAAAGGTTTTGGTCAACCCACTAACGCACCAAAATATTTATAAGAGGAAATAATAGAAATAAGTATTTTATTAGTAAGAAGTATATGGAAACTTTAAATATATACTATCCAATTTAAATATGAGTGACAAGGTAGGAAGCTAACTTGGAAAATAGAGGTGTATGCATGGGTAGCCCAAGTGAAATTTTGCGCCTGGCTCGGATTGCTTTTTGGCGCCTCTTTATATCACAAATTTCACTGTGAGATAGTACGATAACAGTTAGGATTACAAAGAAAACCATAGGAAAAGTTTTGTAGGTAATTTCCTCCTCTTTATATTTTGCTATATCAAACACTTGATATAATTAATGGTTTCCAAGATAATTGCAAAAAACTATTTTATGGTACCATTTTTCCAAGATGTTGGATATAAAAGAACTTTTTAATAGTGGCACTATATCCTATTTTATTCACCATAAAAAAAACTTTATCAATATGTCGAATTTAATTTTAATACCACAAAGTGAATGATTACTATGCTAAGCAACTCCACTAAAATGTAGGTTAGGTTGGTGCTCTGTTTGGCACCCCCCTTGGGCTGGTGCCCCGGGCAACCTACGGCCCTTAGATCACTCCTGGGTGTATGAATGAAGTTAACATCTTTAAATCAAAGTGAACCCAAATCAAATATATGAAATGTTTAAAGCTGAATCAAAGTTTGAATAGTTTTTTAAATTAATTTATGCTTGAAAAATTATTATTTAATCACTAATTATATCTTTATACACCAAAATTATTTAGAATATGTTTTATTTTACATTATTATTTGTCATTTTTTTATTTTAAGATGTAACTCAAGTTAACATTTAATTCAACTAAATTACATCACTTCTAATTTTTTACTTTCTCTCAACACCTCGGAAGATAAGTATTGTGATCATCAAAAAATTTGAACTCGAGATTTTGATAAATGTTGACATTTCATGACCCCCTGAAACAAAAAAAAAGTGGTTTTCACGATGCCGTGTGTCTGTCTACCTGTACCTCGGTCTAGAGCCAAAACTATTTTACAGATTGGGCTATAACCTGGTATCTGGGGTTTTCGTAAGGTGCTCCCGAAGGGTTTTTGGAATTAGGTGTCTAACCATAAATTTAAGGGTAGTTTACTTAAGGGCAATAAGAGAAAAAAAATCAATATTTTCGAAATTCGCTCTAACGATTTTGAATGAATATTAAATCTATACACTGTTTATTCTTATAAACAAGATGGCAACTCTCATTTCTCCACAAATATTTGAGATACGAAATATCTTACTATTGTAAAATACAGTACTATTAAAGATAGCATCTTTTATTTAAAACGTATTCTTATAAAACCAATAACTTCTGAGCTATAAGCCAATATGTGTATTTTTTAATTCGGGTCTGAAAATGAATTTGATTCTTATGCTCAATGGTTGACAAAGATGTTTCTCTTTTCTCAATTTTTCTGTAACAGTGTTCCTAGTTCCTAATGCCTTAGAGTAAGTAACAGTGTATATTATTTCATTTCACAAATATTGTGAGTTTTTAGTAAATGTCTATTTTAAGATAAAAGCCGAAAAAAGTCTGTGTGGTGCGTCATACCATTTATTTTTATATCATTAGCAACTTGTTCTCAGCAGCTTACAGTGAAACTGATTGAACTTAAATAATTATTTTAGTTGCCAATATTTTTATTGACAAATTTTATACTTGCTTAAGCAGAAAAAGTATTTTTGGAGGATATATAAATTATATAAATATCCAAAGAAAGAAACTTCTTTCCTTAAGATTTTCAGTCTTCCATTATTCATCTTCCTGATTTAAATTCTTTTTTTAATTCATTTTTTACAATACTTTATTTTGGTTTCTATAACTGTATTTTTTTTTATTTTTTTTTTCATGTTTTATATTTTATAGCCTTTAACTTTTTATTTACTTTAATCTTGCTTGACACCGGAAAAATTCAAAAAAACACATTTTAACACACGTAAGATTAACAAAATGATTGTATTTTAATGTTTAAATGCAAGCAAATATTATGTTTTACTTTTGGTAACGTTATCTTTGTTGACAGCAACTCGTTATCAATCTCACGGGAGCAAGAGCAGTATAATAGTGAAAGTTTTGAATCGCCAGAATCAATCGAAATGCCTAGACTGACCATCAACACTCTCCATCCTACCTTACTGGCTAACAAATTCCCACAAGAGACCAAAACAGCCGGTGATACATTTCAAATTCAGACTCCAAAAATGGTTGAAAGCTCAAGAGAAACCTTGGACATACGAATTCGAGCACCACTGTCACCTCTACCTACAGGAAAACAAAAACGACGCCATTCCAGTGGATCGGATGAATCAATAATCTTCTCCCAAAATGGTATGTTACTTGATAGATAAATTATTATCTGTTGGGTTTGCCAAATACACCTTTTTATTTTGAATCCTATCCAATCTGAATCCAGTTATATAAAATATTCTTGAAGCCAAATCAAATTTCAAATACTTAATACCTTTCCTATTCTATCTTCTATATATAACAAAATACCCCATGAATTGAAAAGAGGTTTTCCTTAAATAGATATATTATATATTTGCATCAAATGTCTATTTCCTGTGTTTGTCCTTAATGTTGTCTGTTCCTTTTGCATGTTCCTATCTAAGTGTCCTATCATTCTTTACCAATTTCCTTTTTCTTCCTTTTGTGTATTTTGGTTTCCTTTTTTTTTAGGAAATTGCGTTGGGTGTTTCACACTCCCTCCGGATGAGTTCTGATAGATTGAAAACTAGGCCAGGGGATTAGATTAGTTTATATTTTTGTCTTATGAATATTAATTTTAACAGCACAACATGTCAAAAAAATTTGCATTACCATAATGTGTATTTTAGTTTTCAAATGGTTTTATGCAAAGCTTCTTTATTCTAAATCAAAGTCTCAAACTAGCTAGCTGACCCAGGATACCACAGTTGAATTTCTGAATTTCTAACCAACTGCACTAGAAATACAATTTTAGGTGACATGTTTACATATTTCAACAAGAATGTTGGTGCATGTTTTATTAGAACTTTTCAGGAGGTGCTATACAATTCCCTGATTTGGAAAAAATGTGATTCATAACTAAACGTAAAAGTATTCCCTGAAAAACTGCATAGAAAACTACCCTCAATCTATTCATTGGGATTCAAACCTAGCCCTTTCATGGCAAGGTTAAAGGGGCTGGTGCCAAACAACTATGTCGCTATCATCATCATCATCATCATCATCATCATCATCATCATCATCATCATCATCATCATCATTTCAACATATCCAGTTGGGCTTGAGTGGTATATCTCCACCTCCTTCTCTCTCCACCATCCTGTTCAAATCCAAATTTATTTTGCACCCACTGTTCTTAATCAACTCCAACCATCTCGGTCTTGGCCTTCCCCTGGGTCTCTTTCCAATCACTCTCAAGTATCTCACACCCAGTATCAATTTACAAACCATTTAATTTTGTAACAACTTTAAAAGTATTAACTGGTGTTGTGTTTTGTTTTGTATATTTGAGTGTACATAACATATAATTCTATGTGATGCATGTACTACTATTAAGGTGCAGAAGGGAGCGCAAGTATTTTTACAGTTTTTATAGAATTGAAATTTTTTGGCCAAATTAAATCAAATATTTCTCCATTATCAACAGAGAGTTTAGTTTTCTGCACATGCTAATATCAACAGATCTTGAATATCTTTCAAGGGTGTCCTGGAATTTTGTCAAAACGTTTTTTCTTTATTTAAACTGTTTCGACAAAATTCCAGTACACCCTTGACAGATATTCAAGATCTGTCGATATTAGCATGTTCAGAAAACTAAACTCTATGTTGCTAGAGAAATTTTGATTCATTTTGGTCAAAAAAATGTAATGCTATAAAAACTGTTAAAATTACTTGCGCTCCCTTCTGCTGCACCTTAAGATTTGGGAATCTTCTTTATATGATTGTTGATATTCACTTCATTTCAAGAACTCATTATATTCAAGTATATTTCATCATCATCATCATCGGTTTCCAGCCCGTGGCCGAGTGTGTTTAGTAAATTGCCTCCAGATTCCTCTAGTCTTCCACCATTCTTTCTCCTTTAATCACTTCCATTCTTCTCCTCTCACTTGCACACTTTCTGTTATCTGTTCCTCCTATCTCTTTCCTGGTTTCCCTTGCGGTCTTTTTACCGCATACCTCATCTCTCTAATTATCTTTAGTACTCTTTCCTTTTTCATACACATTACACGATCATGTCATTTCAGCCTTGCTTCTTCTACTATCCCATGTACTACCTGTAGCTCCACTCTTACCTGAATAGCTTCAGTCCTAATCCTGTTTCTCCTCGTAGCCGCTAATATGCTCCTCATATACCTCGTTTCTATGACCTCCTTTCTTAAATATTCTTAATGTTCCTAACAGACACAGCATCTGAACAGAGTGATATTGAAGGCCGTGTTGCTGCACTCAGAGAACAGTTGCGCAGAAGAAAGATGGAGGCTGATAAACTGCAGAAAGAACAAAAGAGACTAAAAAGAGAGAAACTTAAAGCTAAGGAACAGTCACTTCTCAAGCAAATTGAGGTGAGAATGACTAATGTTATCAGAAATCGTTTATCTTCCTCTTCACCAAAATGTGTGAGCTTTAAGGTATTTTGGTAAGAAATAACTTTTTGAATCAAACACTAACATTTTTATGTGATCAAATTGGTAAAAAAAACCAATACTTTACTACCAATATTATTTCATGTGTGTAGATATTATTTGATGAAAAATGACATTTGCAGATCACATGACTTTACATATAAATATATGAAAATTATTTCTGTAATTTTTATAACTGTCAAAAAAGTTATTTCCTATCTAAATTGAACTGGAGTACTTGACCATGATTCTAGAGGCCCCTGTTTCAATTCTTAATGCTGCTGTCTAAGATATCTAATATTCTTATATAAGGTTTTTTTTGATTAGCAAAAATTGTTTTATAATTTTGTTTACAGGCATATGACGCATATATTCAGCAAACTAAAGAAGAACTAGAACAAGATTTCAATGTTCCCATCTCAACAACTTTTATGAAACCTAAAATCAAGCAGCCTCGCGTAGCTGAGAAGAAACCGCTCATGAAAGCAGAGCACAGCATGAACGTTACATCACTGGACATGAGCGTGTTTGCTTTTGTTCCCAAAGATGATAGCCAGGAAGAACAAAGCAAGTCAGTCGATAGTGTTGTCCAAACAGCGGCCTCGTCAGTAAATTCAGAGGGGGGAACTGCAACTAGCTCACAATCAATTCTCGAAAATGTGGTGGGCATTTCATTGCAATCAGATATACACAGCTCTGAGGCCAGGAACACTGTTGAGGAAGATATCAATATGAGTAAAGATGAGAGTCCTGTTGAAAGTGTTGAGGAGGATCTAAGATTAAGCAGTAGTGATGCGTCCATTTGGACTGTTATATCAGACGGAGATCACTCGCGTTCCTTGGAACAAAGTAGAAGGACATCAATAGTGTCTGAGAAGGAAGAGTTAAGTCAAGACTCGAGTAGCCCCAAATCACTATCTCAGGATCTCAGCGTGCCAACTGCAATTCAAAGTCCGGTGAAGATGAATGAACAGGATAGTGAATTGAAAGAACATGATGTTTCTATCAATGAGAAGACACAGCAAGACAATTACATCATCTCTTTGAAACAATCTTCTTCTTTAGCTGAGGAACAGAGTTCTAGTCCTCAAAATGAGAAGGATGATAAAGATGATTCTTCTCTAAACACTAATAGTCACGTCAGTGAAGATTTTGAAGAATACTTGGATGAAGCCAACTCTGAACAGGTTTTAAATAGCATGTCTCATGAGGGAGGAAAAATTGTTCAAGATGGTGTTGTAGAAAATCAAGAACTTTTAAGTTTGCAAGATAAGTATTCAAAACCTCAAATGCAAGAAAATGTTGATCTTAGTTCTCGCCAAGTAGAGACTGCTGTTGAACATGAAGACAATGAAGAATCCAAAGAGGTATCATTTGTTGAAACAATAAAACACAATTCTGAAGCTGTATTGAAAAAAGAGTTTAGTGAATTGAAAGAGGAAGATATTGTAACAACTGTTAAAGATAAAATTTATAAAAATAATGATTTGGCAGAAAGTATAACTGAGGAAATTCTTATGAAACTGTTTTTTGAATCTTTTAATCTTTCTCAAATAAGCCTAAAAAAAGATAATAACTGTGCTATTTTCACATCCAGTGATCTTGAAGAGGAGAAGACAGACAATATAGCTTTAGTTCATAGTTCAAATTATAAAACTATTGAGCTAGCAGAGGAAAGAAAACTATTTAATAATGAGGACTGTCCAAAAGATGAAATTTCAATTGATACTGTGGATGGAGAGAGCATTATTAAAAGTAAACCTCTTGAAGAAGAATTTGACATGGTTTTTCAATCCGGAGAGGAATTTGACTTTGCAGAGGTGTCATATTCTGACGAAACTGTTACAAGTAGGGTACAAAGTCGTGCTAAAAACAAATATACCTTAGACGATAGAAATTTTACAAATAAAAACAAAGCAAACTTGTATGCTGCGTTGTTTTCAGAAGATTCTGCTATCAGTAAGAAACAAAATGATACACTAAATGATAATAGTGATGTTACATTTGTGAAGGAAAAATATTTTGACAAAGCAAAAGAAGAAATTGTAATAGATATGTTTCTAAAATATATGGTTAAAGATGCTTTAGATGTGATTATAGATATATTCAAAGAAAAACATATATTTAAAGAAAGAGATATGCTATCTTTGAGCCCTAGTATTGATGTGAGGAAAAGAGTTAGTGAGATTCTCAATGATTCAATTTTGTCTCCCTCACCTTGTCGAGAAAAATCTCGAGTTCTGGACTTGATGGTTACAACTTATGATGTGGCCTCACTAGAAGATGAAACCTCAGCTATTCCATCTGACTCAGGTATGTTCATCCACTCTTCTCTCTATAACAAGATTATTTAACTTATCTTATTGTAGCAGTTGGGGATAATTAATAGAACTACTATATCTCCGCTGAGCACTGAACACTCCGTTTACCATAATTGGTAGCAGACTTACCTTGCACATTTCCACTATGGCATAGCTTATAAGATAGGGTCATAGTGTAATCAGTCAAGGAATGACTGTTGTCTATCAGGGTAAACTAAGAGCACACCTTTTCAAGATGATGATTGAAAATATTCTGGGAATACCTACATTTACTGTATATTTAATATAACTTTACCTGCTTTGGTGGCCACATGGTTTAAGCCTTAAGGGATCACTCTCAGAATTGACTAAACTGCCGATGACAGGGAAATTGGGGTTTGAATTTCTGTCAGATGTATTGAGGGTGGTTTTCCCTAAATAGTTTTACACTCTCCCTCCATGCATCTGTGGGCACAGTTCCTCTAAATTCAACCTTCCTCATCCCTAACTCATTAGCGTACAACCTGAACAAGTAGTAAGACATAGTGCAAAAAAAAATAACAATGAGAAGGTCGAATGGCTAAGTGATAATGTAAATAAATATATGAAAAATAAAGTAAGATAAATTAATTAAGTGAAAATTAATTTGAGAAAACTCACCTAGGGAATCAGATATAAAAAAAAGTTGGAAGAGTTAAATGCGCAAATGTTACAGGCTTCTTGAGAGGAAAAATTTTCACAGACATTGAAACACAAAAAAAAAGTTTTAAATTTCAATTTTTTTTTTGCTTTTGTCAAAAAAAAATAGTACCTTGAAAAACATGAACCTAATCCATTTTCAATTAGCAAAAACTGTTTAAACAGTGACACAAAGGTCGGGGTTCGCATCTCACCTCAATGTACTGAGAGTGTATTTTCCTAAATGGTTTCCCATTCTTCCTCCAGATGAATGTGGGTACATATGCTTTTAATTCTACCTTTTTAATCCCTACTTCATTAGTTCATAAATTGTAAATATGTCCATTAGGTCAGAGGACTTGGGGAAAACAAAACTAATCAAATAATATTATAATGGTTGACTTTTATATCAAATATTCCCTCCATCCCTCAACCTAGGTTTTGGTTTTATCAAAACACTTAATTTAATTTAAATGAAAAAAAAAATCCCTAAAATGGTAAATTAAAAGATAATGATAATGTGCACTTTTTGAACCGACTGATTATATCAGCACATGAGAATTTATGAGGGCAAAAGGGCCTACACGTCTTTGGTTTAAGATTGTTGTATAACATTTGTATGAAATTACATTGTGCCCTAGTTTTGGTAAAAAATAACAGTTGCATTTCTTGTAATAGCTTAGTCATTATGTAATAGAACTAGGGATTTCTGAACATATAGTCGGCCTCCCAAACAACTTGGCTAGGTGGATGGGACATCTTCAAAACTATTTTACCCCCATTTTTGCACGCTTTGTCACATATTTGAAGATTACTTTCTTGTTATTTTCAGACTAAATTTAAAATGCGTCTGGATGATGAAATTAATACATTATACACTATTAAGGTAACATCGACAATACCACAAAGCATTGTTCAAGTGCATGTCTATAATAGAGTGCCTTGTTTACTTTGCTTCAACTTTTAAAGAATTTCATATTACATGTGAGCTTTGTATTTAAAAAAAACATTGCATTTAAGAAAAATATAAAATGTCTACAGGCAGCATGGCTTTTAAACTAACAGTGTTTTTTATATAGTAAATATTTATTATTAGTTGATTGGTTCCATATAATCAACAGGTATCAACAGATAGCTATTATCAATTTTTCAAACAGGATTTTTATTTTGTGCAACCCACTTAAGTGGCCAAATGGTCTAAGGCATCACTCTTGTGTTAGACTGGCCTGCTGATGACGGGAAAGTCGGGGCTTGAATCCCGGTCAGGTCTACTGAAGGTTTTTTCCTAAATGGCTCCCCACTCTCCTTCCATGCAAATGTGGATGGATTGCCTTTAAAATGTATCTTTCCTTATCCCTAACCCATTAGTGTAATTATCATATATGGGTATAACCTGAACAAGTAGTAAATGTGGTGATGATAATAATAGTATTTTGTGCAACATTTTTGGCTATTTTAATGTGCAATAATCAAGAAAATAACACAAAATTCTCAACATATTTGCAAAAGAAATTCTATTATTTATGTTAAAACTATTATTTCAAGCCAACTCAAACTTCTATTAATACTTTTGCTAATCTGTAGGATAATAGTTGTTTAAACTTCTTATATACAATTATTTGTGCTTTATATGCTGCTTCATTCTGCTGTAACTGGTTGGAAGTAAAGTTGTAAAGCCTAAAATTATTATTTTACCAACCAAGGTTACACCAAAATTGTATAAAAATAAATTACTCATTAATTTTTTCATTTTCTCAAACCAATTATCTGGCATGATTTTTATTATGTGTTGGAAGTTGAAGGCATATCATATTTAATATGTGTACAAATATAACTATCAAATATCTATATTAGGACTTTGCTTTATTAATAATAAAATATTTGTTTTCAGTTTCAATTGATTTTAAAGTGAATACATAGGTACTGTTCTTATTATTTTAAAATAAAATGCACATAGGTGTACAAAAAAGAATTGCCTATTTCCCTAGGAGCTTCTAATGTTATGTATTGTTAAATATTTCCTTTTTGTTTTATTTGGAGTGTTACAAATTAATTCTGTGGATCACAAATTCCCATTCATTTTAATTGCATGGCTCCACATCTGTCAAACATTGCTATTAACTATTGTAAGAATTAAAACTAAAATGTTTAGTAACAATCTAAAAAATATATTTCTTAGATAAATTATATTAAATCACTTTACTCACTAACAGCATGACTTTGATAGTTTTAATTATCTAATTTAATTTAATTAAAGCTTTAATATTCCATTATTCAATATCTACATGAGAAATGTTCATTTTGTTCTATCTTTGCTGGGAATACTATTGCTATGAAAACAAATTGTGTCAAAGATAATTATAGTATGGGGAAGTCTTTTGATTCAGTGGTGGCTCGTTAATAACTGAGATGGGAGTTAATGTTTAAGCTTATAGATGTTTTTAAGTTTCTTTAATTAACTGAACTTAACCCCAGGCACAGCACACCTTGAAAACTGGGTAAACAAACTGAACATTTTGAGTAATGAAAAAAAAAATGTTCCTTTTTTTTTAACTTGAATATTTGTCAATGTGGGACATCCATATCATCATCAACTTTTTCCAGCCTGTGACCAGGTCGGTTTAGTACATCTTCTTTTGATTTTCCACCATTCTTCCTCCTTTACTCTTGTCCATTATTCTCCTCTAGCTCGCACACTTGCTCCTTCCACGCACTCTTTGGGATTCTTTCCTTGTACGTCCTCAGTACATGATCATACAATCACACCCTTGCTTCATATACTTGTATGGAAGAAAAATCAAACTGACAAACATAAAGTGTTGATTTGAATATATGTCTTCTCTCTGCTCCCCATCCACCCCCAACCCCTCCCTCCCATCACCTACCTCCACCTGAAACATTGGGTTGCATATTTAATCCATATATTTCCTCATCAAGCACAAATCATCCTGTTTTAAATAAAAAAGATATGACTTTGCTTTAGTGAATTTTATGAAAAATAAAATTTTATTCCTCAATACTTCACTCTAAATTATCCTGATGAATGGGAATTCCTCATAGAAAAACTGAAAAACTTGGGGAATTTTATTGGAAGAAAATAGTGGCAACTCTGGTGAGAGTTTGGATCCCTGCTAGGGGTATAGTGAAAATAATTGTCCACAGACGACTTATCATTGTGGTGTTCGCATTCTCTCTCCACTGCTTTGTGGGTGCACATCCTCTAGCTAGCCTAACCCTCTTGTTAATTGCGTTTGTTAAAACTAATAATCAAATAAAATTAAACCTCACTAAGTCTTGACTCTACACACTTTTTTTTTTACATCTATTACAGTTTTCATCCTGTGGCCTGGGTCAGTTTTTTTATTCTAGCCATATATTTTCCACTACCAACATGCTAGGCCTGTCGTAGCTTCATATCATTTTACCACTGATAAATTTTTCGGCCATGCCGGGAATCGAAACCAGGACCCTTAGCTCTGTAGACAGACACACTACTGATTGAGCTAAGGTGTCAGATCTCATACACATTCTTAGTGTCAAATATGTAAATATTTATTATTAATGAATTTTAACTCCCACCCCAGGCTGAACCAAAATCCCTTATTACTTGATCACAATAAGGATCCAAATAGGACAAAGAATAAAACATATCCCAAGCACATTTGTTTGAAATAGTCAATATTGATTCATATCCGAGAACAAATGGATGGCAGACACTGTAGAAATAAAAGAGCTTGAACTAAGCCAATGTTGTGAGTTAAATGTGTTTATAGGTAACGTGAGAAAAGACCAATGTTTTTACAGTTTTTATAGCAAAACATTTTTTGACCATGTTAAGAAAATTAAACTCTTTGTTTCTACTAGAGAAATATTTCATTTCTTTTTACTAATTTTTTTTTATATACAAATGAAAAAACATTGACCTTTTCTTACGTTCTCTACATTCACATGCGTGCTATTTAGTTTATTGTAATTAGTAACATAGTTGTCTGATAACCTCTGTAAATATATATATTTATTTTTTTAAATTTTCTGGGAGGGCCTTTACAACCAATAGATGAGCCATTGTCTATATAATTTAAGGAAGAATATATATTTAATGTATCAAACAAGTAAAATGAAGATTTTGTTTCTGTTTTTTAAACCAATATAATTCACATAATATGTTTAAAAATTAAAAACCTATTAGAAAATATGGCACTTAATATTTTAATTATATTTGAGTTAAGATGTTTTCAGCTCCATTTTTAAATTTGCCACATCTTATATTACATTCACTCATTTATGAAATTCCTTTGATTTTTCACAGGATCTCCTTACAAAGATTCTTTCAGTATCCAACTTGATGATGATCACAATAATTTGAAAATAGTTGAAGATCAGACACTGGTGAGTTGTGTTGAGTTTCCTTAACTAATAAATTTAAAAATTAGATTGCATGATCAAACACCTTAGCTCAGTCAGTAGCGCATCTGCTTACTCAGCTAACGATCTTGGGTTCAGTCCCATCATAGGCAAAAAATTGTTGGTTTGGAAAAGGCACGTTAAATACTCCAAATAAATATAAACTTAGTGCCTAGTTTTTTATTTGCATTATGAGCTTGAATGTAAAAGTGATATATCTATACATAAAAATTGCCAACTAATATGGATTTTAAATCTGTACTAATAATAAAAGCCATAATTTTAAGACTATATAATGCCAAATAAAAGACATAATGAACATTTCTTCTTAAAATTAATTTTAGTAAAGCCAGCCGATCACACCAAAAAAACTGTCCAAATTAAACCGTGAAAACGCAAGATTAGGCTGATTTATGCATTTCAATTGTTTTTTAAATGTGTGTTATTAAAAATATTGCACTTTACATTTGTTGGGTTTTAAATATTTTTTTTTTCTTTCAATAACAAATTATATCACCAAACCAGACTTTGCTAAAATTAAAAACTTGTATAGTGTAATTTTAGCTGTTAGGAAAGGCAAATGCTTGGTTTGTAAAGCTGACTGTTTGATTTGTTTAATCGAGGTTTTCAATTCAAACTACTTTAAGATAAATTCCTGAAAACATACATATTTTCAACACAATATATTATAACAGGCAGCAAAATAATTTTCAAGCGTTATCTCAATATCTTTGTTTGAAATTGAGTAAATAAGAGATTTAAGCACTGTATTTTATTGAGCTATATTCCCAAGGTTACAGGTACAATCAGGTTAATAAGCTCAAAATTTTACATTTCCACAGCTTGCAAATCTAAGCTGAATGCCAGAAATATTCTAACAAAATCAAAGGTCAAAATTATCACACATGACACAAGGGAAATATCTACACCATGCCATATTAGTGTGAATACAAGTAGGTCTATTGTAGAATTTTGGTAGAAAAAAACTTATAGAAAATACAAACTTTTTTTTGCAGCACTCGTTGATAACATTTACTTTATTTTTGATGCTACAGTTACAGATAATATATATAAAAAATGACAGCTGCAGATCACATGACTTGACATATGAATATATGAAAATACATTTAGTAGATTTTCTAGTCACTATAGATGATGCTGGTTGGTGTAAAATAAGTAATGTAGCTCTACTCGCAATAGGTAATAGCAATAAGTCACTTAATTTGATCCGTTTGATGATGATTTTGATTAGCATGAAGTGCCGTGGGATAAATATTTTGATATAGCAAGCATCATTCCACATTGTATTGTACTTAGCTGGTACTATACAATTCTCAGATCACTTATTCAATCTTGTTCAATTCATAGTGCGTTGGTTGCTCTCTTATGACTGGCGAGTTGGCATTCCTTCACTCACTGTGGTAGATGCTTTTACTCTAATGGATGTTTGCAAAAATACTTTTAAAATGATTTCGGCCAAAATTTAAGTTTTCAGTTTGGCATTGAAAAATATATGTATTGATTAAATTGTTTAGCAACATAGCGACTTGCACATTAATTGAAGAGGTGAAGAAGACTGTTTAGTTTAGATAAAATGAACGTGCATTAGAATGAAGAGGGGGTGAAAAACCAACTTGATAAATAATGAGCGAAAAATTACCTTCTCGTGCCCATTTCAGATTCAAACCAGGCACCGGCCATTCAGTCCAATGAAAGAAAGATATATTATACCTTATATGGGTAACAATTTTTACATATGTAAATAAAAGTATTTCCCTTAGTTGTTCAAATATTCATCTGCACAGTAGGTAAATACTTTATCTGTATTAAATTTTTAATATTGCTTTTTTTTTCCTGTCACCCATTTGGGTTGTACGCTTATGTACTAATTACACTAAATAGTTGGAGATGAGTAAGGTTGAATTTAGAAGGAGTGTACTCACATTTGTATGGAAAATAAGTGGGAAACTATTTAAGAAAAACCATCCTCAGTACACCCAACCGGGATCGAACCATGATCTCCCTGTCATCGGTGGTCTAATCTATTAATAGAGTAGCGCTTTAGACCATGCGGCCACCGAAGCGAGTGATTATAGTTAGTTAGCTTAGGAAAATACTTGGTACACTCGGCTGGGATTCAAACTCCGACCACCGAAGTGGGTCACAACTAATTAATTTTAAGCACCGAAACACTGTAATATAGTAAATAATCAGATCATTAATTTAATACACAATAATAATAACAAAAAGTATACTCAAGGTTTAACCTATGCCTCAATTTCCTTACAAATTGACTTATCTGACAGCTAGAAAAAGTGACTATATCTCCTTTCATGTATTCATACTACAAGTTATGTTACCTGCAGCTGCCACTTTAGATATACATTATCAATACTTATAAAATAACAATAATAATACAGTAAAATGTTATCATTGTTCACTGTAGAATATATGTTTATATTTTCTAAAAGGTGCTCAAAATGTTTATTTGTAAGAATATCAAGGTATACATACGAGCTCTATGTATTACCATCCACACATTTACACTTACAGGATAAGGCTGAGGATGTATACTTAAATTTACAGGAAGGGGGAGTGAGAAAACATTTAGGAATAAACACTCTACTACACCTTACTGAGATTCAAAGCCTGAACGAAACACTGTAATATAGTAAATAATCAGATCATTAATTTAATACACAATAATAATAACAAAAAGTATACTCAAGGTTTAACCTATGCCTCAATTTCCTTACAAATTGACTTATCTGACAGCTAGAAAAAGTGACTATATCTCCTTTCATGTATTCATACTACAAGTTATGTTACCTGCAGCTGCCACTTTAGATATACATTATCAATACTTATAAAATAACAATAATAATACAGTAAAATGTTATCATTGTTCACTGTAGAATATATGTTTATATTTTCTAAAAGGTGCTCAAAATGTTTATTTGTAAGAATATCAAGGTATACATACGAGCTCTATGTATTACCATCCACACATTTACACTTACAGGATAAGGCTGAGGATGTATACTTAAATTTACAGGAAGGGGGAGTGAGAAAACATTTAGGAATAAACACTCTACTACACCTTACTGAGATTCAAAGCCTGACCTCACTGTCATTAGCAGGCCAGACCAGACTGACGTCTTGGTCCTTGTGCCCATTGATTCAGATTGCCAACCTTGATACAGGCATACCACAACCTAGAACCTTTCACACTTATGACAATTTACAACTGCCACTATGCCTTGAATTTGAGACTCTCTCTTCGCAAATATGACACCTTAGCGACACGACGCTACCGCTCACATCAGTGACCGTTGATTTGTACATGCTTACCCTTTTTCCAAATATAACACCTAAAATATTTATTTTAGCTAAAAATATGTTATTTACGACAATTAGGTCTGTACATGAAGATTGCAATGCAGTACATGCATAATTAAATGAAAATTAGCTTCAAATTGTGACCATTTTTTAGTTATGACAGTGGTCTAGAACCTAAGGGCCTTTTTATACAGGCGTTTTGTGATTTGCAACAAGCGTGTTGTGCTGTTGTGCTTTCTGGGCTTTTAGCTTCTATACAAGTAGCATATGCTGCCCGTCACGAAAAGGGTGAAAGGGTTACTAATCTCTTCTTTCCTACCACTCGTGATGGGTCTGTTTATAGTTGCCAATTCAGGAACAAATAAAGCGGTATACAATAAATACCCAACCACGAATAATAAATACACTCACTACCGGCCACAGAAATATACTGATACTGGTAATGAGATACACTGAGGCTCCAACACAAATGGTGTCAAGGTTGGTTGCCCTGCAGTCTCACCAGCATGGCGACACAGAAGCTGACGCCTGTGTAAAAGGCCCCATTGAATATAATGTATCTTTGATTGTCTTACAGTCATATTTGGCTAGGCATTCTCTAGGTTATGGCGACAGACTTTTCAGATTGCGACGAAAGTGTACAAAAGCACTCATTTTCTCCTGAGTAGTTAAAGAACGTTCTTCATTGTGTCATGTGTCATGAAATGCCTGTATAAAAGGGCCCTAACCTGTCATAATTTTGGGTTATGCCTTCTTTAAATGTTCATTATGGCAATGGTGACTATGAATTTTTAATTATAAATAAATTTGAATGTTGGCTGCTAATCACTTCAAACTAATAGTTCAGTACAAAAGTTCTAGTAATACACATCATTAAAACCAAAACAACGCTAGGACCAAACGAAAGGTAATATTGAGAAACATCTTTGAGATGTGTATGCAAAAAAATTGTAAATGAATATATGTATATTGGTTGGAAGGCTGTTATGAAAGGTTTTGTTTCTACCAAAATACTTATTTTGTAACCTGCCCCCACTTCTATTGTAGAAATAACACACAGTTGCAGGTACAAGAGAGTTATAAATATTTATTATTCAAAAGTACAATATACCTCATTGAGGGAGAGGGGCACAAGTAAATAATAGTGCCGTGGTTAAGCCACATACAGACATTTAATTTTAAAGGCGAGCAGCCCCTTTGTAAACAATCATGAAAGNGTTCAATAATTCAAATTTTATTTTATTTTAACTTTAAAAAGAAATATTTGTTATAAATAGTAATAAGTTTCTAAAATTTATTATTTGTAATAATTCCAAAGCATTGACCAAATTGATTTCCTTAACAACTATTTCAACTAATGTATTCTCTTTCTCTGTATTTTGGTTTTGTTGCAATAATAATATATAATTATGATGTATAATAACTATAACTCACAATACTATAATAACTATTATTAATGTTTTGTATTGAGTAATGATTAATTACTTCAATAGTCAATTAACTACTTAAAAATCCAGTGGACATACTGGAGAATTTCAGCGAAAATAATCAATAAATTGGGTGCTCACTCTCATAAATGTTCTGGCTTCCTTTCAATTTATTTTCAAGTATTTTGTTCAGTGGCACAATACCAGGGAGGTTTGAGGGAAGGGGGGTAGTTCTTCCTACCCAAATTTGAACATCTTGAGTTAAAATAAAAGGTCCGATTAGGGGGTGGAGCAGTTAAACATTATGTGAGTAAAGAAATGGTCAGATGATTAAGAGTTATGAATGGATTACATTCTAGTTGGTGATTACATTCTAGTTGGTAAGTTTTTTTTTTCCACTGCGTCTTACTACCTGATTGGTTTGTACACCTATGTATTAATTAAATTAGCGTATTAAAGATTAATAAAGTTAAATTAATAGAATATGGACTCACATTTGCGTGGGGGAAGAGTGAAATAATATTTATGGAAAAACACCCTCGGTACATCCGACCAGGATTAGAACCCCGATCTCCCCGCTATCAACAGTCTAGTCGATTGCGGGAATGACGTCTTAGACCATGTGACCACCAAAGCAGGTGTCAGCTTCAACACACTCTCACATCCCTCCCCCAACTCTTGTCACTTTGGTTTTTGGAAACAATGAAAACACCCTTTAACTAGCTTCTAGAGCAGGCTTACCAACCTACTCTTTTTGAGGTGGTAAAACATCACACTCTTACTTTTCACTTATAGAAGCCAAATGTATTATTTTTTAAACTTTTCATGGTTATTGTATGAAATACCAACATTGATTTTTTGAGGTCCAAAACAAGTCAAAATATAATTTTTATTGATTAGTATAATATATATTAATAAAACTATTATTGATTCTTATTTAGGGAATGTTGATTTAAGTAACCTGAAGTTACCCCCTAAAAACAGTGAATAGACCCAGTTCAGTTTTCTCTTTTTACCCTTTAGTAAATTATCCTTAATTCTAATTCCAAAAACTCCTCAGGGGAACTTGATGATAATCCTAGATACCAAGTTCTAGTCCACTTAGTAGTATAGTTTCAGCTCTAGACCGAGGTATAGACAGACAGATGCCATTGAGAAAGCCACTTTTTTTTGTTTTGGGTTAAGGGGGTGGGGTCATGAAACGTCGACATTTATTAAAATCTCGAGTTTGATTTTTATGACAATCACAATACTTCTATCTCTGAAGGGTCGAGAGAAGGTAAAGATATTATTCTTTCTAGCCATAGCTATATACCATATACCAACTAATGTACCTTGTTTCAAGAACTACAATCAGTTTATGCTATGGATAAACTTGGATAAAATGATAATAATATTGACTGGTAGTAAGATGTTGTCCCCCGCTTCGGTGGCCGCATAATCTAACCTGCTATTCTCTCAGTAGACTAGACTGCCGATGACAGGGAGCTTGAGGTTTGAATCTTGGTCGGGTGTACTGAGGGTTGTTTTTCTAAATGAGTTTCCACTCTCTCTTTTCAAATGTGGGTACACTTCCTCTAAACTTAACCTTCCTCATTCCTAGCCATTAGCATAAATGTATAACCCGAATCTGTAGTAAGACAAGACGCGGTACTAAAATAGGGGGTGGTTTAAGATATTTCTCTACCCAAGATGGGCAAATATTCAAATTTACATGATTGAAAACATATTTTCCTCTCAGTTTTAAATTCCCTGACTTTTCAGGGTTTTCCCATATTTTCTATTCTAGAGATATCCAGATTTCAAACCCTCCGCCCTTCCTTTACCTCCCTCTCCTTTTCACAACCCGATGTACGTCGGTGCTTCTGATAAATCTCCATTCCCTGTTGAGTCGAAAATAGTTTTTGTTGTTGTGTGTGGTTGTGATGGAGGTGTGGCAGGGCGGAAGTAGGGAATGGTGGAAGGGCTATTTTTAAGCTGTCTCGCGCTCGTGACTGAATTTTCCAGTCTAAAAACAGGCTTCTAAAGTTTTGTTTAGTAGCAGAGAAGAGGCTACTCATCTTATGATCCGACAGTTCCCCCCACCCCCCACCCCCTTTTTCTTTCAAGATACCCTGTCCTCATAATGCGACAGTCTAACGACGTCATCCCTTGCTATTCAGGCAAGTCATCACTTTATTCAATTCTTTGACTGTCAGCTGTGTCAGAACGCTTATAATATGGTTGCTCGGAGATTAATGGTGTTTCGTACCTGTGACGTCACGACAGGTCAAGATAGGATTTCCCATGTTAATGAATTTACGTTCTATTCATGAGTTTTAAATGTATAACCTTGAAACAAAAACCATAAATTCTTTAATAATTATAATTATAGTCCTACTGGTACAGTGTCACCAAATTATTATTTTTATCGTGAAGTGGTATTTTGTAAACATATTGTTTATAAATCCTCCACAAGATAGGCTATTTGGCTTAGTCACTAAAATGACCTGTCTTCCTGACAGGATTTGGATTAAAAAATTTCGTAGAGGCAAATTTCTATAAAATAGGAAACAAGAAAGAATGTAATTTTAAAAAACAAGTCAATGTTTTCAAGACGTAGAAAGTATAGTGGCTGTGTAAACTCGTCAAAGGAAGAGGGAAAGTAGTATCAGCAGGTAAACTAGAAGCCTCACAGGGTGAACTTCTCATTTTCTTCCCGCTCTTTCTTTTTTGTACATTGGTGTCTAAGTGTGATAGCGCCAAACTGCTTAGGTGTTTCAAGTTAAGATGCAACCCGCTTTGTAAAATAGCTTCGAAATCTATAAATAGGCAACGTCGTTAAAATAGTTTCACCAGCTTCGGTGGTTGAATGGTTTTTAAAAAATATATAGAATCCGAAGAGCCGCACGTCAATTAAATCTTTGAAAAGCGAGATGGGGGTGTTATTTAAATACTCATTTCAATAGGAGGTGGGATTAGAAATTATAATGTCGCTTTTCCCTTAAATGTCAAAGATTGTGAATAAGAATGTATTCTGGTAGATTTTTGGGTCGCGGGTGGGGTGGGAGGGGGGAGCTCTTACGGAACCAGGCAGGGGAAGGTTTTCGCTTGGGAAATTCTAACGGGGAAAATCCTTCAAAATTTGAGAGTAATTTAGAAATTAATTAGAAAATTTAAAAAAGATGCATACAAGTTTATCGTTAATTAATATGTTTTATTAATTCTTCTTAGTTAAATTATGTATTATCAATGTAAATACATTATTGACAGTGATTGACACGCGAAGCAAATGGCTAGTGAGATATTACATGACAGTACAACTCGAAGTGACTTTAGATTTTTGATTGGTTTAGTTTTTTAATTATTATTGCTAGTACTAACTATAGTATTTCTGAGTCCGTCCCTGAAGAAAACATATTTCTGATATTAAAAGTAAGCGAACCATAACCGCTATTTCAGTGGTTATTTCGTAATAGCTGTCCATAATTATTTCAATAAAATTTCCACATCCTCTATTGAATCGAGTACGAAAACATCGCCCATGAGTATTGGGCCTAAGTAGGAACGTTGTTTCTTTGAGTCGGACAATGCTTGGGGTGGAAGGGGAGGGGGGTCGCGTCCTGCCCCCTCTCGGAAGTTCTGGGTACTGCAAGCACTAGTGAGTAGTGAGTGTGTGACTGAGATCGTGAGCAGATCGCGAGGCTGCTGCACACATGGGGCGGATGTGCGTGCTTCCACATACGATGCAGACATGTGAGTTCGTTTCTTACAGTCCAATTTTCATAGTAAAGGTCTTTATCCGACAACTCACGTATTCATACGTCAGTACATACTATCTGCAGCTCTAACTTTTGATAGACATTATTAATAGCATATTCTGAAAATTGAAAACTGACACCTGGACACGGGAATCGAACCCGAGACCTTTGGCTTGGTGCGCTAATGCTTTAACCACTGAGCTATCCAGGAATCTTCCCATGCGCGGGGTCATTCTTCACTCATATTTTAAGGCAGAGTCTATGATGGACGTGCGGAAATCGTCGGTTACTAATGTGTGATTTTATAAAGATCACGACTTATCAGATAACGCAGCCCCCTTCGACTCGGTAGTTGGCTTATTGCTGCCACTTGAACAATTATTATAATTGTAAGCGATTGCTTATTTGAGAATCAAATAGCCGACGCTATTATTTATGCTTTTTAGTGAGGAATTCTCCATCTAGATATCATATTCTACAAATTTAAAAATGATCCTGGGCACTGGACGACTCCTGGATAGCTCAGTGGTAGAGCATTGGCGTACTAAGTCAAAGGTCCCGGGTTTGATTCCCGTGTTCAGGTGTCATTTTTAAATTTTCAGAATATGATATCGAGATGCGAGTAAATCCTCACTAAAACAAATATAATAGCTTTGGCTAGTTGATTCTTCATTATTAATAACTATAAAATAACATGACCAAAATTGTCAAATGTTAATTACTATGCTATCATTGTTAGCTAAAAAAGGGGGGATTTGTGTTTTCAAAAAGGTCCTTCCTGTGGAAATCATGCTGTGCTAGGCAAAAGGTTCGCTTTATATTCCGAAAAATTGGTATTGTTCCGGTTTTCTTCAGAAAATGGCCTACCGTAGAAAAATGTGTCACTGGGGGTTGGTGAGGGGAAGGAATGACACCTGAAAACGTGTATCGAACCCGAAGCCTTTGACTTATCGCGCCAATACTCTTACCATTTAATTATTCCGAACTAGGCCTGTGCTCAAAACTGAATGGTAAAATCAATGTTTTGAAATTAAAAAATCTATTTACACAATTATATGTTATTTTTATTATTTTATTTGCATGGCGAGTAAAAAATCAGTTTACTTTCGAAAAATGATATTTTTGTTTTATGTTCTCATAGTTACAAAATTAGGAATTTTCTCCTTTTTTCATATAGTTTGTGGTAAAAAACTACTTGACAAATTGTTAGGGTCACTTCACAAAATGATGAGATATTTCAATAATAATAATAATAATAATAATAATAATGGCGTGTCTGAGCTACAACAACATTCTGTAGCTCAGTTTGGAAAAGATTATCCAGTACTAATGTTCCATGTCCCGATGAGGTGAAAGTTAATATGACGAGGTAAAGCCAATGAAGATCTTAACCATATTTAAGCCTAATTAACCAAACCCTGGTGACCATGGGAATTATTCCCTTTTCGAGAGAAAAAAAAATATCCCCAGTACTAGCTGGGAATCGAACCCGAGACCTCTAGGTCAGCAACCAGGAGTTCCGACCACTATACCACGAGGCGAAATATTTCACTAAATAAACGCGATATTTTCTTGACATTTCTGAAAGGCAACCAACTACAATCAGAAGCTAACATACATGAACAATTCGAGCATTTTAAGGTGTGATTTGCTACAATGCATCAGACGCGAATATAGATGTTTTCCTACAGAGCGACTGATGCGTTTGAAATACCCTAAAATATTGCAGACGAGACACTTTTTGTTTGCCATTAAATGGGTGGTTATTGGTTATTAATATTAATCATTAGTTATTAGTATTAATAAGATTGAGCCCACAGTTTTATCTTAGCCCTGTGCTGTTCGCAAAAACAATGGTTTAAAAGAGCAATGAAAAACTGTTTACAAGTTTACTATTAGTTCGTAGAATGACAAAAATATTTTGGTAACATAAGTTAAGGACATACTCGTAGAAAGTAAAAATGTAGGATTAGTTAATTCATATTAAAGCAGTAACGAGTAAAATAAAATGCAACTTGTCACACGAATTTATAGCCGCGTGAGCAATCGCGTCTATACTGCTTCCAGAGACGCTGACGCTATCGGATGTAGTGTGACGCGCGCGCCAGTCGCGGGCTACCAAGACGACATAATTTTAAAAAACACCAGAAGGAGTACATCGCGTCTGACGCGTTGTAGACTAATCACACCTTTAAGTGTATTGTGAACCGGCAAACACGGCGATGAAGGGAATGTGCCAGGCAAACACGCAGAAAAATCTATAATCACTGGTTAAAACACTGGTAATGCGCCCTTACGGTTAGTAAATCTTGCCTGCGACTGGTAGCAGTGAACATGTTTGTTTTAAGAACTTTTAGCTGATAGCTCAACACAATGCATAGAGAATACTTTTCTCTTTGGTTAGTATTTCTGGTTCATACCCATTAACGACTACTTGGAGATTTCGAAGCTATTTTGTGAAGCGGGTTGGATCTTAACTTGACGTATACCTCAGTTTTAGCTTATGTGGTGCTGACTGACAGCTCACAGCTGACTTCTGACGGCTTTGAAAAGCTACCAGACCAAATTATGTATCCCTACGCCGAACCATATGATCTGCAAAAAACATGTCTTTAGCAGTTGTCACTTCTGACAGTCAAAATTTAGGTATATACCTAAATGTTGACTGTCAGAAGTCAGCTGTGAACTGTCAGTCAGCACCACATAAGCTAAAACTGAGGTATAACTAAGAAAATGAGCAAGGCCTCTATTTTACCTCCTGATGACACTTCCCCTCTTCATCTGACGAGTTTACATAGTCACAATTATTGTGTTGTACCCTAATTCGGGGATGGACAAAAATCAGAAAACTTTTATTTATAACAAAGTATAATTTTGCATCCGAGAACCCAAATGGGTTGGTGTATGTTATTGTTTTCATTTATGTTTGTTTAGTAGGTAATATTTATCAATGTAATTTATAGAATGAATAAAAAATCCTTATGAAAGAAAGAAAGAAAAAAAAGATCAGTGTACCGCCAGTTATTTGAAGGCTTTTTTATCGTTGTCATTTTTGTATACGGCTCTAGTTCGACATCTTATCTAGGTCGGCAGCTAATCTTCCTAGTGATTTTATAAAGTCCTGAGTTAGATTCCCAGCGTTGTCTAAAAATGTTTTATTGCCTGGATTGGGGCTTTCTTTACCTTTCATGGAGATGAATTAATGAGCGATCTTTATTTTTGTTTCTTTATCATCCTAAAAATGTTCGAAATTTAAAGTAGATAAAAAACTCAACATGACGGGAAATTTTTGAATTGCTACATATAACACAATTATTATTGCTATCAACTACAGTTCGATTTTCATTGTAAGAATATTTTATAAAATACAAATTATTTGTAGTCAACATTGAAAATGAAAAATGACACCTGGACGCGGGAATAAAATCCGGGACCTTTGGCTTAATAGAAAGTTAAGGTTCTAGGGTTTGATTCCAGTGTCCAGGTGTAATTTTCCAATTTAAAGAATAAAATATTTAGATGCGGCGATAACCATGCCTAAAAAATATAAAGTTTCACTATTTAATCCATTAAATTATTATTGTTATTTAGGTATTGATAATATCTATCAAAAGTGACAGCTGATGATCACATGACTTGTAAAAGTAGATTTATTATTTTTTCTAGCTTTAAATTAAAGCTCTTTCTATGAAAATTGCTGCTGGATTATTTATTGTGTTATCGATGTTTTTTACAAGATGTTAAAAAGACGTGGGGGGCATAAGGACGTGGAAAACTAATTATTCTAGGGGGAGAGGTGTCCGCTGGTAAATTTTACCATACCTTTAGCCAATAAAAGTTTGTATGCGCATATATAAACCCCCCGCCCCTTCCTCTCTTAGTTGGCTTGCGATTATTGAATAAATAAGTTCCTGCTGTTTAATTCGCAATATCGCAGACCAAGAAATAGCCAGCTTCAGCTGACACACAATATCTCAAACGATTGTATTGACCCACAACAGTTGCGTTGCCGCAATTCATTGCGTGGTTACCTCGGGCATTGCTTTTCTTTGCTTCAAACCTACAGAAAAAACTCATCATTTTATGTCTTCCGAACCAGTTTTTTTAATAAATTTAGAAAAATCAAATCTTTAAAGTTCCAGTTTCGAGATGCACATATTTGTGCAGAGGAGCTACTGTTTTACTTTTTTTTTTTT
>CABFWB010000179.1:130979-196525 GCA_902151455.1 Timema bartmani
TTTTTTTTTTTTTTTTTTCAAACCACTGCGGTCGGTAGATATTGCGCAATGCTCATGACAGACAAACAAACAAGCTCTTAATTTTATTAATATAGATATAAGTTGATATCGTAGAAGAAAGGGCTGCCCCCCTTCCCCTTCCAGGTTCCCGGCGACCCCAAATCATCCCTCTTGGCTACGTGTCTCAGAGAAGGGTAGCCAACATAGAATTCGTCTGGGACATGGAAATAGTCTGGTGTGATGTTCGTGTAACCGTGAATGATTCTATTAGAGATCCCGAGCCGGAAGTTGTTAATCAGCGCTGTCTCCTGTGGATCCTGGAACTAATTTACTCTCGTCCCAATGTCGCCGGCTGCAAATATACTAATCTGTTTTTTCCTCGTCACTGTCGGCGAAGCGAATGTTTTTTCCTCGTCACTGTCGGCGAAGCGAAACGTTTCTTTTACACGTTCTATGTACTCAAATTCGATGAACTAAAAATGTCAAAAGGCTAGAATTTTCGATTTAAGTACGGTAACACGATAGTAAACGGTGGATCACTGAATCCTTTGAAGCTCCTTATAGTTAGTGAACTGTGGGGTCGCTGTAGTTCTTGAATCCTCCTATATAGTGAACTGTGGATCACTGAAATCTCTTGAATCTCCTTATATAGTGAACTGTGGCTCACTAAATCCCTCGAATCTACCTATATAGTGAACGGTGGATCACTGAATCCTATGAATATCCCTTTAGTTAACGATGGGTTACTGAATCCCCTGAATCTTTCTCTGGTAAACGGTTGGTCATGAATCCCTCGAGTCTCCCTTTAGTTAGTGGTGGGTCACTGAATCCCTTGAATCTCCCTTTAGTTAGTGGTGGGTCACTGAATCCCTTGAATCTCCCTATATAGTGAACGGTGGATCACTGAATCCCACGAATCTCCCTTTAGTGAATGGTGGGTTACTGAATCCCTTACATCTCTCTTTGTTAAACGGTGGGTCACTGGATCCCTTGAATCTCTCTATATGAAATGTGGGTCACTGTATTCCTTGAATCTCCCTTTGTTAAACGGTTGGTCACTGGATCCCTTGATTGTCCCTTTACTGAATGGTGGATCATTGAATCCCTTGAATCTCTCTATAGTGAACTGTGGGTCACAGTCTTTTGGCGCTTTTATAACACATTCTACTGGAACTCAGAACAATAGAACTATAAGACAGTTCTCTAAGAACATCGTCTCTCAACCACCAAACCATGTGGCCAGCAAATTATCTTGAATGAGCTATTGTGGTAGACTAGAGAGGCCTTGTTTCGACTCCCGATCGAGTACACTTTGGAGTCAATGTCCCTTGATTAAATTGTCGCTAAAAACTATTACACACTCTCTCAGGTGTATCTATTTATCCGCTCGCCCTAATTACATTCCAAATTGCCCCTAAGAGAGCTCCACGTGTGCTGCCTGTAGTAACTACGACCTCAGAGATCATCAACGCGTGTCGATTGTTTTTATTTATGACGGGTGCTATGAATAGCAACAACACACAGCCCTCCCGCCCCCTCTTCCTGGCGTGTATAAACAAATCTGCTGGGCGCCAGCTCACCTCCACAGACTGGGGAGTCATTCACTGTTCCTCTTGTTAGATGTGCACGTCGGGGTTCCCAAACTGCTGTTGTAGCTTCCAATCCAGTTAAGTAACACATCATCTTTCAAATGTTCTATAAATAAAAAGTAGACAAATAAAAGGACATTTATGTCTCTTGTATCAAAAGGAGAAATATAAAAAATATTACTGAAAATACACTTTCTGCTCCTTTTTTATTATTATTATTATTATTTTACTTAGGGTCAAAAGTTTGAGGGGAACAAATATATTCAAATGATTGAACTATGATTAGAAATTTTTATCAAGTTATTATTTATCTTCTCGACCTTAAACATATTGAATAAAAATTTGTTCAAAGTGGTAAAGTCAAGACGTCTGCTTTATGAATAGAATTTTCATACGAAAATTGCATAGGCATATATTTTTTTTCTCATAATATGTTTTATTTTGTCATATGTCGTGTTTAATATTTAGTATTGCTTAATATCATGTTTGTTGTTATTTAATTGGATTTACTTCTAAACAATACATTCAATATTATTTATAAGTTTTTTGTTATTATGTTATTGGTACATTTAATTTTAAAACTGATATTTATAGTTGTCAGAATCAAATAGAACATATTATTTCCATTTTAAAAAGATCACCTAACTTCACTCTACACTGTTTTTATAGCACATTTTAGGTTAAAAAATAAAGTATTATGTAAAAAAATTATACAACTACGCCTAATTACCCGTTCGAGTTATACTCCTGTTTAGTAATATAATTACTCTTGTGTGTTAGAGATGAGAAAGTGTAGATGAGAAGGATTTAAGAGGAAGTGTATCCACATTTGTGTGGGGGTAGACAGGAAAACCATTTAGGGAAAACTACCCTCAGTACACCCGACTGAGATTCGAAACCCTCTCTCCTCATCATTATCATTCCGGTCTATTGTGAGAGTGATGCCCTAGACCAGTGATTTTCAATCTATTTTAAATCACAGCACAATGAACAATGTGCTAAAGTTCTCGGGGTACACCATCACTTTTTTAAGGAGAGAGTTTATTATTAAAATAACAAATATTAAGTTTGTGTTTAAATATTCAATAGCTAAAATTCTAATAATTGTGATGTTTTAAAAATCATGGTCTAAGGCATCACTCTCATGTTAGAGTAGACTGCCACTGACAAGAAATTGAGGTTCAAATCCCGGTCAAATGAGGTTTTTCCAAAACGTGTTTTCCACAACGTGTTTTCCACTCTCCCTCCACGCCAATGCAGGTACACTTCCTGTAAATTAAACCTTCCTAATTCTTAGCTCATTAGAAAATTGGTACATATGCGTATAATTTGAATGGGTAGTAAGATATGGTGCTAAAAAAATTTAAAATAGTTTAAAAATGGTACCTGGACACAAGGATCTAACCCGTTACTTATGACTTTAGCGCGCCCAGAGACGACTGTATCTTAACCCTCAGCTGGTATGGTGGGGTCGAATCTGACCCCAGCTGGTAAAAATTTCTGTGTAACTTGCTAGAGTACAGCACTACTTGGTTGCCCTTCCAGGTAATCTCAGTAGTGAGTATGCTCTTGGGGTAGAAACAACAGTTGTGTTTTTGTTCATTATCATGGTCGTAATACAGTGTCCTTGGGGTCAGATTTGACCCCACCATACCAATATTGTGTGTACTTTTTTAAGTTTATTATTGTCGTTTTGGTGACAAATGTCTTACTTTCTTTGGTGTATTATACTTAAAGTACTATATATATTTGTAAGACTATTATTTCGTTTATTTATTTATTTTTATATATTCTAAACGTGTGTTATTTTCGTTTAAGGATGATTTTTGATTGATTATTTTACTTTGATTAGATTTAACTTGCTTGATTTATTTTTACAATAGTTTTTTACTAATGGTTGCGATCAACTTGAGAGACGATCCTGATGCAATTTTAGAAGAGATACTCAACGATGACCCTGATTTTGTGTTACCAAATACGGACTCTGAATATTCCGATGCACCTTCGGAACGTAACGATCATAACACAGATCGAGAAATTGAATATTGCCTGCCTGTCAGTTTCCACATTTTATTTATTTGTTTATTTTTTTTAGCTTCTGAGTGAAGGTCATCCCTATATTGAGTTAGAAAATGAAGTCATAGAACCAGTTTGTGAAAATTCAAATATTTTTAATTACTTTTAAAAATAACTTTTTTTCTTGGTAAATAAATATAAATGGAATTTTATTTTGGAAGTAAACAAAAATATTTAAGTAATGCTTATTTAAAAACTGATGTATAAATAAGTAATCTATATCTTCATATCTTTTTTGAATAAATATTTTTGAAAAGAAAGATTTTATTAATTTTTTTATTGACTGGGGTCAAAAATGACCCCACCATGCCAAATGTGTCCGTATTTTTTGCCATACCAGCTGAGGGTTAAACCAAACTTAATTTCCACCTTCCTCAAATATTTTGAAAAAAACAAAAATTCAAATTGGGGATGATAATATTATGTAGTGTTTCCTGCTTTTCATTTCCATTTAGTTGAGGTATTTAACGTGTACTTTTCTAAACAGAATGATATCAGCATTCAGCACATAAGAATTTCTATGAGCAAGAGTGAAAGGGCCTTCCGATTTTGCTGGCAAAGGTATTTTCACATACCTTTCAGGGTTCTTTTTGATGTTGCAATTGACATGGGACCGAAGACTTTACTTCCCCTATGAAGGAAGTTTGGGCTATGATTTTTATTGCTCAAGAAAAATTAGTCTGGTGTTTCTTTCTCATTTATAATGTTGTGAAGTAGTGAACTGTGCAGAACGTGAGATGCAACAAATGTTGAATGATTACAGGTGGAACTGGGTGGTGGTCTGTCGAGGGTCGCAGCGGATTCGGAGGTTGCCACCGACAATGAAGGATTTGCTCAGGAATGGTTTGATGAGGACTTTGGTCTCAGTCGGACACGACAGGAGGCAGAGGATCTTCGACTGCAGCAGTTACAAATCGAGCAGGAGGCAAGTTATGTTCAAACATCCAGAAATAAAGAATTAGATCACATTTTTTACAAAGCCTCTTAAACTTCATGGAGTCAGCCCGCAAGCGCGTTATATCGAAGAGTGGCCGCTGCAGGTTGGCGAAGGTAGTATCAACATTTGTGGATAGAGAGTGTCATGTGATCAGTATGACATACCTTTTGGCCTTTAATCTCAGTTTTTTAGACTGGAGCCACTACTTCTTTATTCAATTATCTCCGTAATTATCATCAAGAGGCTAAGTTGACTCCGTTCCAGACCCACCACTTCACATAAAAATCTGGAAGCACCGGGGATTGAACCTGAGACCTCTTAAAGCTTTGTTAAACAAAGGTTGAATTAGAGAAACTGTATCGGTACTTATCTGCAAGATAGAGATAGGGTGTAATGAGGTGGACTGGATAGAACTAGCTCAAAATAGGGATAGAGTGTAATGAGGTGGACTGAATAGAAATAGCTCAAGATAGGGATAGGGTGTAATGAGGTGGACTGGATGGAACAGCTCAAGATAGGGATAGGGTGTAATGAGGTGGACTGAATATAAATAGCTCAAATAGGGATAGGGTGTACTGGATGAAAATAACTCAAGATAGGGATAGTATGTAATGAGATGGACTGGATGGAAATAACTCAAGATAGGGATATGGAGTAATGAGGTGGACTGTATGGAACAGCTCAAGATAGGAATACGGTGTAATGAGGTGGACTGGATGAAAATAGCTCAAGATAGTGATAGGTGACATACTTATTTAAGTGTGGCAATGAATGTTCGAGCTACTAATGTCTTAGAGTAAGTAAATAAGTATTAATTACTGCTGCCATAATAGGTGATACAAATATTTGTTTAAATCCACTCCTTCCTCTTTCCCCAGATCCAGCAACTGCAACAAGCCCAGGAGCAACTGCCCTACTACTTCATCCGTGAGATCCCAAACAAGCCGCCCCCCCCTTATACCCCCCCGGGTCAAACTTGCGGCGCTCCAGTACCATGTGGCCAGGCGCAGGTGACAACATTCACTCGTCAAGCCACTGAGCACCTACACGCTGCATTGATGACAGGCGAGGGTCTCGCCATGGTGGAGCTTCCTCAACACTTCCTGGGCTCCGGCCATCAGGCCGTCTTCCGACGCTTCCTCTTTGACCTTGCCACACGATTGGTAATATATATGTGCCCTCAGTTTACCCTAGAAGGTAGAAATCTTTTCTTGACTGATTTCACAGTGGCTTTACCTTATAAGCTACACCATACTGCACTGACCTGCAAATGGTGTACCCCGGCGATGAATTAGGTTGCCATGCATCCACAGCCCAGAACATCATGCATCACTGTTGTAAGAACACGAATGAAGTTGATACAAGCGGCAGCAGTGGGTCGTTTATATTTCTTACTCACTCATATTTACAAATATTTCAAATACATGAAACAAAATTAAAAGCCTTAGTGCAAAGTAATAGCTATAGTCTACTCAAATTACAAATGGTTTTAGAATGATTCATTTCCATATGTTAAATAAGGGGGCACAGAAAAATAGTTTTAACCTTTTATCTTTGGACATTTTAATCTACTTCGGGGGGAAAAATTACTCTATACTTTGCTAGCTCTGATTTAGGGCCGTATCACACTAGGATGCCATTGCAGCGCTGCTGGCAGCACTGTTGGTATATTTGGGGTCTGCCACCCAAGATGACAACCAAGATAACAGCTAATGCTACAGTCTCAGCATGGATGTTGAAGAGTTAATACTCATCGCTTGTATTCGTCGGTGTCGGTTAGGTAAAGAGAAAGGGAAAAAGGGGTGTATTTTTTGTGCATTCTTTCATTGCAGATTGTAGCACACATGGTTTGTTTGTTATGTTATAGAGTGATTTAAGAAAATACAAAGAAAAATGTTTCAACTATATAAGTATGTCAAAATCTTTTGATGAGTTATTGGACATATTATATATGACTTTTCTGTGTCAAAATTGTCCATGTTGCAAGAAGTAAACCACACGGTACGAAACCCACTGGCAGCGCTGTTGGCATCTGAATGTGAAACCAGATCTCAATCCGTGTATTATGACCGCTGTTGGCATCTGAATGTGAGATACCAGATCTCAATCCGTGTATTCTTATGACAGCGCTGTTGGCATCTGAATGTGAGATACCAGATCTCACTCTGTGTATTCTTATGGCAGCGCTGTTGGCATCTGAGTGTGAGATACCAGATCTCAATCCGTGTATTATGACAGCGCTGTTGGCATCTGAATGTGAGATACCAGATCTCAATCCGTGTATTATGGCCGCTGTTGGCATCTGAATGTGAGATACCAGATCTCAATCCGTGTATTCTTATGACAGCGCTGTTGGCATCCTAGTGTGATATGGGCCTTATCGTACAACCATTAGACTAACCTCGTAATACATTTTCTGCTACCCCGTACTCAAAATAAAAGTGTGCCGCAAAAGAATTTGTCTTGTTAAGTGTACCATAAACTAATGTTTGTGGAACACTTTCATCGTAGAACCAAGTAAAGTAAACTAGAGATGGGTCACATTTTAATTTATAATTTGAATCCCAATCTTAGACAAATATATGAACGTAAGAGGAAATGGAAATATAATAGTAGAACATACGTAGATAATAGTAATTAAATATTTACATTTTTATATTCTTTAAATTGAAAAATGACACCTGAACACGAGAATCGAACCCGGGACCTTTGGCTTGGTACGCCAATGATCTAAACACTGTGCTATCTAGGAGTCCCATGCTCAAGGTCATTCTTCACTCATTTTAAGGCAGAGTCTGTGATGGACGTTCTGAAATCATCAGCTAAATATCTGTAATTATAATTACACACTATCAGTTAACACAGCCATCTTTGACTCAAGAGGGGTTTATTCTGTCAATAGTACAATGAAAATTGCACGGATACGCCTATCATGATGGATTAAATAGCCAAGCTATTATATTTGTTAATTACGGTTCTAGAAGCATCTAAATATCATATTCTTTAAATTGAAATATGACACCTAAATGTGGGAATCGAACACAGGACTTATGGCTTAATATGCTAATGCTCTACCACTGAGCTATCCAGGAGTCATCCCGTGCCCATGGTCACTCTTCACTCATATTTTAAGGCAGAGTCTGTGATGGACATGCAGAAATTGTCAGCTACATAAGTGTGAGTATGAGTGAGTGAAGAATGATCCTGAGCACGGGACGACTTATTTATAGGTCTCCTACCTACTTTTGTTTCCACTACGCCTAACTACCCACTTGGCTTGTGCACATATATACTAATTATGTTACTGTGTAAGGAATGAGGGAGATTGAATTTGGTGGAAGTGTACCCGCATTTGTGTGGAAGGAGAGTAATAAAATGTTTAGGGAAAACCACCCTCATTACAGTTGACTAGGATTACTACCTTGAGCTCCCTGTCATAGGTATTCCAGTCGATTGCGAGAGTGATGTCTCGGACCATTGAAGTGGTTCATTATTTATTAGAGCTAGGAATAATCTTGTAATTTAATACACACTTAAATTCACTAATTTTTTCCCCACTAATATTGTAAATTAATTTTTTTTATCACCATGTCTTACTACCTGTTCAGGTTACTCTAGAAAAATTCCCAAGTTTGATTCCCTTATTCAGGTGTAATTTATCAATTTAAAGAATATAATATTTAGACGCGTCTCTAACAATAATTAACAAATTAAATAGCTTGTCTATTTAATCCATCATTTACATTTTTTACTAAAATGCATTCATTCATTCAATAAAGGGTTAACCACGCCCCAGACCAGTAATTTGTTAGTTTTATTCTACTATTATGATGGGGCTTAGCTACCAATAAACAGTATTAGAGTTCTAAAACAAATTTTAACTAAAGAAAAAAAAGTTTTAATTGTTTTAAATCTCGAATATCCTTAAGGGTTCAAGGATCCGAGGGTACCATCCCTCCTTGCTACCTTTCAGGGTAAACAAAGGGTTTTATGACACTCACCACTTGTAGATCAGATTTCTCATTTCGTTATTATATTTTGAACTATATAAATTGATCTATGGATACTCAAAACTTGAAAAAATAATTTATTTGCTTTAAAATCTTGCAATAAATATATTATTGCTGCTATGTATTTTAATATACAGTCAAATTTTCATAGAAAATGCCTTTCAAGATCTGTATTCATCCATCAAGTGATGTAATTTGCAGCAGAAATTTTTTAAATATATTTTAAAACCTATAAAATAACATTAATGATATGGTCAGATATTATAAATATTGACAGCAAAAAAAGTATTATTTTAAAAGGCTCTTTCTTATTAAAATTGGAGGATAGCTGCAAAATTAAGTGCCAATTTCATAGTCAGACTTAGTATGCCTCAAGTGCAACTATACTAAATACAGGACAAAATCTACCTAGACCAGAATGGAATGGGCCAGTTTCAAGTTTAGGTAGGTGATAGTCTAAGTCGGCATCACTCTCATAATAGATTAGACTGTCGATTATGGGAAGATCAGGGTTCTAATCTCGCTCTTGTGTAATGAGTGTGGCTTGTCCTAAATGGGTTTCAATTTTCCATGCGAATTTGGGTACACTTCCTCTAAATTCAAACTTCCTTATCCTTAAACAAATTAATATAATAATTAGTACATATGTGTATAACCTTAACAGGTAGTAAGACATGATACTTTAAAAAAAAACTTCACACTAGTCAATTTTATGAAAAACGAAATGTCATTCCTTCTGTACTTCAATATTTTGTCTGGAAAACGGGAATTACTTTTTGAAAACATAGGAAATACTGTAGTAAAAAATAATATTAATTCTAATGAAATACTCTCTTAGTCAATTTTTTTTTACTCGGCATTCCTATGGGCACGTAAAATAATTTTTCCAAAAATTATCACTATTTAGGTACATGCTCTCTAAAAGCTTCAAAATTTTCACCTTAGAACATGCTCGCCGAAGTCTTGTCTCTTTCCCTAGGTAAATTGGCCACTTTGTTAACCAATGTGAAATCCTGTTATTTCAGGTTGCAGACGCATATGATTGGGAGGAACCGAAACCGTGTCTCCTCTGGGAGTGGCCGCTATGTTCCCACAGGAAGAAGAAGCTGCCCCCGCGATCTCGTGATGATCTTCATGACATTGTTCAGAGACAAGTATCGCAACTGTTTGGGTTTGCACCGCGGCCAGGCAGAGATAATCTTATCGTCCGATGGAGTCGCAGAAAGAGGGATTGCGTCGATGATCTATTAATGAGGGAGTCTCACGAGGAGGAGGCAGGGTGGACGAACTACGACCAGGATGAGGTCACTGTCAAGAATGAAGTTACCGTGTGCATCCTGAACTGCCTCCTTGACGAAACGGCCAGAGTGTTCAAAGAAATATTCGACAAAAGAAGTGCACGGATTTTGGAACCATAAAAACGAGCGGGTAGTGTTTGATGTATCTAGTCTGATATTTGCCATGGTTGTGATCTGGTGGCCTTTTCAGTGCCAAGGAATTGAATGATGATTTTAAATTCCTATTTTAAAAAAAAAGTGTTATTTGACTGTTCTTTTGACTAAACACTTTGTGTGTGTGAATAATGAAATGGAAATAGTATTATGAAATTTGTGTTAATTTGTATGTTCATATAATAAATTCATTTGATATAAACTCTGACTTTAAATAACTATAACTTCAAGGTTGAACTTGTTTGAAGACTATTTAATGAAGCAGGGCAAAATTTCAAATTAACATCACAATACCTGTACATTATTAATTTAAATTACATGATTATTTGACTAATCATAAATTAATCACATGTGGGTTTAAGGTTGATTAGTCATTGATTACCAGTACCAGTCAATTGATTGAGGTCTCTAAAAATATTGCATAAAATGACATAACATAGCAATGAGTTATTTTTATATTTTATTTACAGATGTTTTTTAATTTAAAATTAATGCATGTGTAAATTTTACTGCACAACTATCTGAACACGCACATTATTATATAAATGAGTGCTTGTTTGGTCAAGTTATTGTTACTTTTTTTTCCTTGAAGACTTGTAAGAATACTAATTGTCCTATTTTTCTTTACCAATTTACTTTTTTTCCCTTTTGTGTTTTTTAGTTTCCTCTTTGAGGAAGTTGAATCACTCGTTTCTCACTCGATCCTAATGAGTTTCGATAGTTTGTATGGTAATGATCAATTTTCTTTAAGAGGCAGCCATTATCTCTTTGTCCAATGGCAACAGTGTAAAGTGTGAACTGTGTTGTTCTTTTCATTGTAAAAGCCATATGGTGTCTGCTCTCGTTTATATGTTTTCTATCCACCTTTCTTGTACTTTCATCCAAATACATAAACAAAATACCTCAAAAAAGCGAAAAGGGGTTTTCCTTAAAGAGAAGAAGTACTTTCCTTAGCTTCCATAAAAATACAACTATTTTTGAATAAAAAACTAATACATGTACAGTTGTTAATGGTCCATGAATACTGAGCAACGCTCGGAAGATGGAAATGATATTTTATTTGCGGATGTAGCCGCATCAAATATCATAATAGTAAATTGAAAAATGTCACCTGGACGAGAATACAATAATACAGTATTTTCACCAATTTTAAATTACAGTTCATCAACACCAACTGTTTCCAGCTTATGGCCAGGTCAGTTTATTAAAATGCCTCCATCTTCCTTCCACCGTTCTTCCTCCTTTAATTTTTTCCATTCTTCTCCTCTCACTTGAACACTTTCTGTTATGTGCTCCTCCCATCTCTTTCTTGGACTCCCTTGCGGTCTTTTTCCTTCATACTTCATTGCCAACATTTTATTGTGCAGCCTCTCTTTTTCCATCCTCATTACGTGCCCATACCATCTCAGTTTTACTTTCTCTACCATCTCATATACTCCTTGGGCCATATTCCCACTCTTTCTCAGATAATTTCATTCTTTATTCTGTTTATCGTTGTTACAGTTAACATGCTTCCCACAAACTTCATTCCCATGGCCTCTACTTTCCTAGGATCTCTTATTTTCAATGTTTGTGTTTCTGCTGCACTTCCTTACTCTTCAAGGGCACTTATCATCTCCATATTAGGTCTCTTACACACCTATAGAACAACTCCCCTCCCTACCCTCTTCTTATTAGATCCTCTCTACATCCACCCTTCACTTCAATCACACTTAGAAGAAAACTTACATGCTGTACCTTTCCCAGCTCTAGCCCATCCATCTTTATAGCTTTACTAGGCTTTATCCTCTTCCTTGCCATTACTATTACTTCACACTTAACCATGCTAAATTTCATTCCACATTCTTTCACTTGCTCATTCCATTCTTGTAGTTGTTCCTGTACTTCATCTTCCTTCTCCCTTCATACCAACAAGTCATCAGCAAACATTATGGCTTTCATTCTTTCCTCCCCGAATTACACTTGAATGAGGTTTAAGCAAATTTTCACTTATTTGACTGGTTTACAATACATAATATATACTGTAATTATTTTAAGTTACAGGAAAACACTTTGTGTTGACTACAACATGTAGGCTTTTTTTACCATCAGATATCACTGCTTCTTACCAATCTCTTTTAACTTTTAGCTTGTTAACCAATAAAATATATTTCATTTGAGTTAAATTTTTTCCCTAATTTCTGAAAAATGTGTTCAGATTATTCGGAGTTTCGGACTACCAAAGTTTGGTTTAATCGGGTTTTACTGTAGTTTGATAATGAGTTTAGATGCAAACAATATAGGCAATGTAAAATAGCTAATAAGTTTCATAAATTGTTTTATTTTCACAAATTTTGAAAACTGTAAATTTTGATTATAGATGGGACTCTCAAATCGTTTAAAAACATAAAATCAATTTCTTAAATGAAATTTATTTGGCAGCGTTAATACTGCTTATTGCAGGTTCATGCCCAATTATTATATTAATAATAATTATAGGATGAACTAAACAACCAAGCCCCAGACCAGTAATTTAACACTTGAAATAATGTTAACATTTCCTTACTATTTGTATTTTCTATTATTCTATTATACTTATATTCCCTCTTATGTTCATAATTTAGGACAAAATTTGGATTCGGGATTCAAAGGTAAATTGGAGATTCAGATTTATATAGTAGTGGATTCGACCCTAACTCTAATATTGAAAACAAAATTAAATTTGAAGTGTAAATTAACTTCAATTCACACTGTGAATCCATATCTTTGAGTTGATTATCTATACAAAGTTCATCAATATGCACTCACATTAAGCATTAAGTTATGTAAGGCTTTTATTTCATGATTTTCAACCCCCGCTCCCTTCCCCCATGTACAGGATTGTAAGATTTTCTGTCCCCGCCCTTCTATTTTAAATAATTTTGTATGATTCGATAAATTAGGTTATTTTAATTGTTTAGCTATTTTCATACATAAAAGTTGGTAATGACATATCAGTGAAATTTTATAATTAACAGGTATATTTATTCTCTGATTTTTTTTTTGTCTCACCATCAACATTGCTAAAAAAACCTTAATAAAATTGATTCTGACCCCCACTTCCCTCACCCCAAAACCCTTAAATAATTTAAGGATGGCCCCTAAGCATAATATATTTTTATATATAAACGTACATATTGAAATTCATAAGTTGTGGTACAATATTGTGTAGTATAGTTTTATTTGAAATAAGCTAATTATAGAGTTGTTTCAATTTAACCCCCACCAAAAGACCTGAATCATTTTTAAAGATCCACTTTATATTTGGGAAAGGAAATCAAATCTCACTGACTTGAATACTTGAAAATCTGGTTAAAATATTAAGACTGACTTTAATAATAGGCTAAATCATACCTATTTTAAACTAATTAATGTTGTTGATAACATTGACATTTTCTTATTTATTTTGGGATCCAAACAACTTGTATCAACTAACCTAAAGGTATAAGGTGAAAGCAATTTTTTTTTTAAATCCACTAGCATTTGTCTAAAGGGCCCCATACATGATAATGCATACATGACAGTCATCGTGATTGTCACTCCCATGATTGATGAACGGTTGACCACACACGATCATGCATGCATGAGATTCCTGTCAGTCGTGTTTGATCTGTCCAGTGAATATGTAAATATCGCTGATTGATGAAATCACGTAAAAACTCTGAATCTACCATGTTCACGCTGTGAGAAATAGCCCTTGAATGAAGATGTGCTTTCAGTAAGCCCTATTCACATTCATGCTTGAATTCAATCACCAACTTGCATGTCACTCATAGGCAAAAAATCAAACATGTTTGAAATCCTTCAAGCACGAACTTGGTGTGTCAGTCATCTTCGTGCAAAGCCATATACAATCAGTTTTGCATGACATTCACAATGACTGTCATGCATGCATGATCGTGTATGGGACCCTTAAAGAAAGGGTGTACAAAAATAGATTCTTCTTTGGTGTACCTAGCCGATGTTAGGTCATAAGGCTTTCCTTTCTATCCGGTTTTAATTGTTTATTGAATCCAACTGGTTAGTGCCCTTTGTTGATATTGATTTATTTAATTGTATGTTTTTATTAGTGGTTTATTGTCTTATTTCATTTGACAAACTTAAAATAAACCTAATAGTAAAATTGTTATGGTGAGTGTTGTTATTTAAGTAAATATAACAGAAAATATTGAATAAGCTTTAAATACTTGGGGAGTGTGATACAGGAAAGTGTAAGAAACAGAATAGAAATCAGTGCGAGAAGGAGGCAAGCATAAGCTTTATTCAGAAGTGTGAGAAGTTTAATTTGGAGCAGGGATGTGCTGAAGAAGTGTAAAGGAGTGATCTACAATATTGACATACACAGTGGAAACGTGGTTAATGAAGTAGCAGGATGGAAGTAGAATTCAAGCACTTCTGAGAAGTACTATATAGGAGTGAAGAATGGAGAGGATGACAAATTAGAGGTTGAGAGGAATAGTAAAAGAGGAGACAGTGCAGGACAGGATAGATAAGTCATGACTAAGTTGGTACGGCCATTTGAGGAGAATGGAGGAAATAATACCAAAGATGTTGGATATTGAAGTAGAGGCAGGATGCCAAGAGAAATATCGAGGGACAGGTGGCGCTTATGGGTGTGCAGAGAGGTGTGGAGTAGTAAGTACTATCTTCGTTGACTTATTTATTCCCATCCATTCTTCATCGACAATACTTTCCTGGAATATTCCACTAGTTTATAAAGCTATGTAAAAGGAAACTTCTCTACTTCTTATGGAGTTGTGGTAATCTTTACAGTTTTCTTTAATTTAAAAACTGATGAGTCACTTTGGACGATACTGACAATTTAATCTAAATATATTTTATGAATATCATTAAACAAAAATATTTGCTAGGTAAGGGTTGTGTATTGTTCACAAACATGATTAGAATATGATGATGAAAATTACAACAGAGCACTGGCTCAAAGCCCAGAAAGAGCATTCATTGTTGTACTAATCCAAAGGTCTTGGATTTAATTGCCCTGTCTAGATGTGATGCTTTAACAAACATTTTAGTAAAATTAATAGTGCTATTTATGTCTAAGGAAATAGAAGCTTGAAATTTTACTTCAGAAAAGTGTTTAATTTTCTCTTCTTTTCTGGACATGAATTTTCACTCCAAAGTGTAGCATTCCTATACTGGTGTAGTTTCCAAGCATTGACAAAACCAAAGAAAATAGTTAACGCAAGGAATTACCGGAGAAACCGTCATTTATAAAATGATCTATGTCTGGATCCTTACAAATGTATTTTTAAGTCAAACACACAAGAAAAAAGAATCTAATTTCATTCTAGAGAAACTTATTTTTGAACTTTAGTTATAAAAATCTTCATTATTTTATGTCCAATAACTCCATTCCTCAAAACGGCCATTGATGGAATAGTTAGTTCTCTTTTGGTAAAATCGTTGAAATAGTTTTTGAGGATTTTGGAATAATATCAGCTGTTAATTGAATATCACTAATAACATCCACAAAATTTTCACCTATTGCATGTTTTGCTATATGAAATCATTAACTAAACTATTGTCATTCAGTATACCAAAATTAAATTTTACTTACCTAATCTACTCTACTTAACCTTGAAGAATGTAGACCTAAAACACTTTACAATTGTAAATTCTTCTCTGAATCAAGAAACTGTTTGAATGAAATATTATGGCTTACTCCCGACAGTTGAAAGTAATGGCTGAAACAGCGGTCTGGAGTTTACCTGCCAAAACCAAATCTACACCCAATTTATTGAGTTAAAATTGTATAAACTAACTAAAACTACAGTTCTATGATGAAGGGAATTGTTTGTGTGTGTGTGTGTGCGCGCGTGTGTGTGCGCGCGTGTGTGTGCGTGCGTGCGTGCATGCATGCATGAGTGTCAATAATATGACTTCTTGCCTTTAAATTTATCAATTTCCATTTTTCCAACAAATTCTAAGAGAGATTGCAAAAAAGCTAAAATCTTAAATTGATAAAGCCTGTCTCTTAATAATACCCCATAGTTGGCTTTTTTATATCTACAATATTCCACCATTTTACTATCAATTGCACAAAATAAACAGTTTAAGGAGATATGTTTTTCCTTTCCAAACTTGTGGGGCACACTGTTTTGAAATTGAGCTTAGGTGCGTTTTTTTTACCAGTGAGTTATACTCCAATCTGTATATTTCTAGTATATCTGAAAACTTGGTAGACATGATAGAGATAAATATTCTTAGTTTTCCATAGGAGGGAAAGTATCTTTTTAATATCCATTACCGTTTCCAGCCTGTGGCCTGGGTCAGTTTTTTATTCAAGCCATATATTTTCCCCTACCGGCTTTTGGTGGATCTAGTGAAAAAGAGCATGATCACATTTTAAATAAAGTCTTACAAAAGGCTAAAGCAAACAAAAGTTTAATAAAAACAAGTTTCAGTTCAGAGTAACATCAGTAAACTTTATAGGACAAATTGTTCCGATGAGGGAATTAAACCTGATCCTGATCATGTCAAAGCCATTATAAAGATGGAAAGACCTAAAAGTAAAAGCGTTAATGAGGTTACTGGGAATGTCAAAGTACTTATCACAATACATACCTATGTAAGATAAAGGTGCCTTTGCATAATTCTACTAAAAATTACATTGACTGGCAGTGGCTATCTGAACATGAACAAGCACTTAATCTGTTAAAAAATGAGCTAACCAAAGTACCGGTATTAGCTGTATTTGATAGTTCCAAACTGTTAACGTTACAGTGGGATTCCTCTAAGGATGGCCTTGGGAATTTGTATTTTACAAAATGGACACCCTGTCTCGTATGGATCTAGAAGTCTTACAGAGACTGACCAAAGATATGCTCAAATAGAAAAATAACTTTTAGCCATAACCTATGGCCTTGAAAAGTTTCACCAGCTAACCTATGTCAGACTTTTACATGTTCAAACCGACCACACACTTATAGTAACCATTGTAAATAAAGACATTTCTTAAGTGTCTTCTAGGTTGCAAAGATTATTGCTTAAATTAAGTATCAAATCAAAATTGCTTATGTGCCTGGTAAACAAATGATTATGGCAGATACCTTATCTAGAGCTTACTTAAAAGACCCAGTTAAAGATGATCCAGAATTAACAGATGTAGTTCACTCACTAAGTAATTACTTACCAATGACTGCGGGGGAAAAAACTAAGTTCAAAATAGAAACAGAAAAAGACCCAGATTTAAGTTTGCTCAAATACTTTTTTGTAAGTGGCTGGCCAAATACAAAATCCAAATGCCCTAATAATGTTAAATTTTACTTTAATTCACAAGACAAAATCACTGTAGAAGATGATTTGTTATTTTTAGATTATAAGCTAATTGTACCAATTTCATTAAGAAAGGCCATGTTAACCTTAATTCATGTGTCATTTAGGGATTGAAAAATGTAAATCAAGAGCATGACAAGTTCTATTTTGGCCAGGTATGTGCAAATAAATTGTTCTTAAGTGTAAAATATGTGAAAAATTTCACAAAAGTAATGTCAAACAACTGATGATTAGCCATCCACCACCTGATAGGCCCTGGCAAAAATTAGCCACAGATCTATTTGAATTTGGGTCCGATAACTATTTGGTTGTAACCGATTATTATACTAGGTGGATAGAAATAGAAACTTTAAAAAGTAAAACAGCTAATCATGTAATTCAAAAACTCAATATATTTGCTAGATTTGGAATACCAGACATTTGCCTTTCAACAGTTTGGAATTTAGAAATTTTGCCTTAGATTTTGACTTCTTAACTATAACCTCAAGTCCACTTTACTCTCAGTCTAATGGACTTGCGGAAAAGTCTGTTTCAATAGCTAAAAATATGCTTCGAAAAGCTTACGAAGGTGGTCAAGATATTTTTATATCACTCATCAAATACAGACACACTCCAATTAAAGATATAAACTTATCTCCAGCACAACTTATGCTAAACATAAGGATTAAAAGTACAATAACTACCTCATCTAACCTACTTAAACTAAATAATTATGATATCAACATCAAAGCTAAGCTTATAGCAAAAAACATTAAGACAAAGATGTAGTATGATAGGGGTGCTAAAGATTTACCTGATTTACAACCTAAAGAATAAATTTTGATACAAAAAGACAAAGTTTGGGAACCAGGTCAAATAGTAGACAAACACTTCACACCCAGATCTTTTATTGTAAAACAAACTGATGGTAGGGAAATTAGAAGGAACAGGAAAGGATTAAGGAAGTCATTGAATCCACCTCCATCCTTTCATAATCCAAAGCCCAGCATAAATGAGCTCAAACTCCAATATGTAGTCCTAGGCCTATCCAACCTGAGACTATTCCTACAATACAGCAAACCAGTTCTCAACCAAAGTCACCTCCATGACTAACTGTGCCTGAACTTGCATCTCCTAAAATAACTTCCAGAGCTGGTAGGATAATATGAAAACCTATGAGACTAGATTTATAAAAATAAGAAAAGTCTTTTATATATCAATTCAATGTTTAAATTAACTTTGTTGGAGGTGAGATGTATATTATAAATTGTTAAATATATAAATTATATACATGATTATAGTAGTTGAGTCACATGACTAAAGTAGTTGTTAAATATTGTGACCTATATATAAATGAGTGCAAAGAAGATGAGGCTTTTTATATTAAATAATGTATTGTATACTTTATAGTTAGATAAAGAAATAACTAAATACAAACATAACAATTATGTGGAAAACCAACATAACAATTATGTGGAAAACCAACATAACATAACAAGACTTATCGGAACTATAATTTAAATTTACAAAAGATTTGAATTTAGAATAAAATTATTTAGCATTGGTTTTACTCAATTTGAATTTAGTATTAAGATACTTAAAGTATTTGATCACTTGGGAAGTGTTTTTGATTATGTTGATATTTATAACAAGTAGGCAAATTTAAATTTGAGAAAGAATTGAATTTAGAATAAAGTGATAAATAATTACTTTTACAACAAGGAACACACCATTTTCTTGGTATTTTGCTTATCTTTTAGAACATTATATAGACCTATAACATAATAAAATGTAATTAATATTTCAATGATGCAAGAGAAGCATGAACCACCCAAACTTATCAAATCAGCAATACTGAACGTGGCTGTGTTGTTGACGGCTCTTGGCGCAGTCTTGTCAAAGTTCAGTATCCCGGCCTGTGACTAAAGTTGGCTGTGAATTAGCCCTACCAGTTTTTTCTGACACTGTCATGGAATTTTGGTGAGTCACTTTGTTCAGAAAATAAATATTTCTTCAAAGGGTTAATTTTCTAATTTATCTTGAATTTAAAAAATACACTTTAAATATTTTAGTAAAATAGGGTATAAAAGAATTTATCAAAACATATTAATCATATTTTCTGAAAGGAGTTAAAGACAGTGGTAACTCTTTCAATAAAATAGATAATATTTTAATTGCTCCATTGTTTCTAGGCTTAGTGAATTTTGATTTTATATTTTTAAGATGAGTTTCTGTGATGTAGGCTATCCTTAAACATGTATGTCTCTAAGTTTATTATATCATATTTAAATATAAATCTTTGAAAAAACCAACTTCACTTTAAGAATAATTTCCACAAACACATTCAGGAACGTCTTCATGCTTGAATTGTCTGTACTGTGATTATATCAATAAACATTAGTTAGAAACAATTCCAGTAGATAACATCTGATCATATTAAAAGCTTTAATTATTTTAGTATGACACTGTGCAGTCTGATTAAAAAACTTTTTTTTTTATAATTTTCTATATATTGGAATACAAAGTTGTAGACCTATAATGCTAGTAATCAGTGTTTGAATTTTGAGAACATAAGCTAACAAAATAATTATTTGACAACATAAATCCTAACATCTTTCAAAATTACAGACAAATATATTTTAAGAAGGGATAGCCTACTAGAAATCTTTGTTTTGAAAGCATACAGCTCTTCATGTGTGTGTTGATAACTAGAGTAGCTCCATGGCTTCTTTGCTGCTGACTGACAGCTCATAGCTGACGGCTTTGCAAAGCTATCAGACCAAATTATGTATCCCTAGGCCGAACCATATGATCTGCAAAAAACATGTGTTTAGAAGCTGTCACTTCTGACAGTCAAAATGTAGGTATATACCTCAATGTTAACTGTCAGAAGTCAGCTGTGAACTGTCAGTCAGCACCAAAGAAGCCATGGGGCTACTCTACCTAATAGGTATACTTGTACAAAAAAAAAGTAAATGTCAAGTTTTATAAAAATTTACTTCAGATTTACCTGAAAGTATATTAAAATTATTACTAATGTTTAAGTGAATTTATATGGTACAAGTCAATATTTTAAAAATCTTTATGTATAGGCCTATACATAAAGCCCATCTCAAAGTTTTTTTATTTGGCTGCACATTTAAAAACAAAAAAATGAATGTCTATAACACATACAAAAAGGACAAGATTTCTCAAGCTTGCAGCCATGATAACTTTTTTGCGTTTCACCAATAATATACAAATTACTATTACTTTTACTAAAAATTACAAAAATAGACACTGGAAAAATTAACTCATAAAATTTATAAAGTATATCAATGAGGAATATTGGTGCAGCTAGTTTTTTATACAGTTTGCACACCTGTGTTTACCTTTACTTACCTCCGATCTCATGCTTATCCTATTACAATTCTTTTTTCAGATCATGTATAACTGTGAGTTGTTCAGTGATGTTCACTCCTTATTTAGCGACACCATTTCTCTGAGTATTCAATATGGCCCTTAAACTTTTTATATTGAGCCTTAAAAAAAGTTTCCCCACTCATAACATCTAGGCCTACATTGTTTTTTTAATATCCACTAAAATATCCCATTTTTAAGATGGAAAAAAATTGTTTGACTGAAAGTGTTCCAAGTTAAGCTATTGGAAGCTTCTTTTACATTGTAAATGTATACATATTTAAATACATTTGTCTATCCAAAATTACAAATTTTGGTCCTAAATAATAGAAAAAATAGGCCTATAAAACATTGTTATAATTCTATCAGTTTTTATTTTGAAGTTGGAGTCTGTACGTTTTTACCGACTCCACCAAAAAATTGCTTCCGGCTCAGACTCCACAGCCCTGCTTGTGGCAACCCCGTCCTATACACTTTTAACACACACTTTTATTGTGAGAGAATCATTACTAATGAAATCAAAAGAGGTCAGGTCTGAAAGGGAGATGAACTCAGTGTACCCGAAACCCAGTGGATTGATATCGTGCAATGGACGCCTGAAGGCTCGTAGCTCTGGCCTAGACATCATTGTTTCACGCAAATGCTCATGATAACTGTTTGTATTCGCTAGCATGACGCTGATACGTCCCGTGAATGGCCACTCGATAAATGCATCGTTTTCACCTCGCATCAGGTGTACTAAAAGAGCCAAATAGTTGTGGTTGGTGGGGGAGAGATTGATACGGATGCAAAACTTGTAGCCAGATGGTGTGGTGTAGAAACCAGGGCTGTACAACATACATTGTGAGGGTTTTGCAACCATTTCTGCCAGCTTGACAGAAAATCGGTTCACAGACCATATATATGTGCCTCCGCAGTAGCGCAGTGACAGATCTTGTGAAATCTTTTCAGTTTTAGTGGAAAACTGATGCTTGATATTTTCAAGCTGAATATCTTGCTCCCTATTTCTTTGTTCTAACATAACTATACGTTCGTATAAGGAGCGTACTAAGCTTTGCCACTGATGAGGTGGATCCTTTCCATTTTGTGTTGGTTGTCCTTTTTCATCAGGTTCCCAAAAATTAGCTGCCTCCTGTGCTTTTACATCTATATGCTGTTTTTCTACTGAGTTTGTTAGTTTACTGAAGGATAATGTCAGCAGATTCAAATGGTGATGAATGTCATCTTCTAGATGTCTGGTTAGCTCAGTTTTAGTTAAAACAACTGTGCAACCTATGTCTTTAAAACTACACTCTTCAAGCTCACTGGATTCTTTCCTGTTCTGACAAGCCTTGGAAGCATGTGGTTCTAAATCTTCTATTTCTCTGCGGGTGAAGTTGTCTGGAAAGAGGTCCTTCTCTTCACTTAACGGGTGATTATCTATCGGACATGACCCACCTTCGGGTTTGAGGAGCCATTCGTGTATACAAGAATTGCAGAACCGATGTCCACAAGGTGTCAAAATTGCTTCCTTCAGACACTGAAGACATATTGGACACTCAAATCTCGCTTCTAATTTATCTTCGCCTTCCAAAGAAGGGATAGCACTTTCTTGAGCACAATTCACACGGTGTGATGACATTGTTATACTTAACTTATTTTGTTATGACGATCAAATTTGTATATCGCGAATTGTAAAGAAACGTTAGGAAAAAAAACACTAAAGATAAACAGCGTTAACTCCTTACAAGTGTTGCCAACTCACACTGTCAAAATCCCGCCAGAAATAATAAAACTGAATTAAATAATTTCACGTTAGATTTGAATTAAACACGGTAAAGTTCGGATGGTCAGTGCTTTTAAAACATAGATAATGCCTAATTAAAAAGAACATATAGATTTGTTTGGTAGCTACTAACATAAAATAAATATTACCAGAATTTAAAATGATTTCATTCTAATAATTCTGAAAGTGAAAAAAAAAAAATATATATATATATGTATATAAATTATAAAGAGGAGATGCTATTTTTTTAATAAAGACTTCATATTTAGTAAAGCGAATACAATAGTATTACTGTATTGTCAAAATATATACGGCTGTTAAGCGTCTTTAAATACTTTTCAATGGATTTTTCTTTAACATGGACGAAGCTCTTAAAGAGGTAAAACCATCCATAAAAACAGGATATGTGCTAAGGTTCAGATTCATAATTATTTAGGTTTAAATACTCATTTCAATTGAAAAAATTAATCCTCTTTCACGGTTTAAAAAATAAATAAACGTAACTCTTAAAGAGGGAAATATGAATGCTTTATAAACACACATAAAAACGGCGTTTTTGATTAAATAGTTGGCGACAAGACGCGTCAAGGTCCTAATTCGCAATTATATGAGATTAAATCCTCACCCATACCTATATTAAAATTTTAAAAAATTCACGATATTTTATTTTAACAAAGACAGAAATATGTGTGGTTTATAAACACTAAAGAAAACAGTATTTTTGATAAAATAGGTGGCTACGAGTGTTAAGGCCAATATTTGGAAATATTAGGGGTTACATCTGCATTTTAATCAAATAAAATAAATACTTTTCCACAGTTTTTTATTTTTTTCAACATAGATGGAGCTCTTAAAGTTGGATATATGCATAATTTTTAAACACCCATATTAAAGGCCTTTTTGATTAAGTAGGTCGTTACGATTATTAAGGTTCATATTCTTAGTTACTAATGGTAAAATCTTTAATTTAATCGAATAAAATAAATGCTTTTACACGGTTTTAATTTATTTTTAACGTCCATAATCTCACATAACTTAGTGATTCATAAAGAGTGACATAATTTGGCACGTGTTCTCATAATGGGTGAAAGTTGAAACTATTTCTACAGTCCAATTTTCATGGGAAAGCGCTTTCGAAAAATATACACTTTTGGGGCCAACATTGATAGCATTTTAATACAATGTTAGTGTTATCTTACATGTATTATTAATATCTACTAAAAATTACAGCTGCATATCATATGAACTGACATCAACACTTGAAAGTAGATTTTGTAACTTTTATAACTTTCAGGTAAGACTCTTGTTTTAAAAATTGGAATGTAGAAAACATGGGTCTGATAAATAACCAGATCAGCAAATTAAACGGTGTAATTTAGCGGAACAAGATAATGATGGTTAATTTGAATAAAAGTAGCAGCATCCTCTCGTGGAGAGGACGGGAATCCACATTATAGAACACCCCACTGCCCCCTTTCCAAAGTCCACGCGGCTAAGGTTCGAACCCTGGATCCGCAACTCACAGTCAAGAACGCTAGTGCTGGGCCGACCTAACTGCTGCTACCTCTGGTAAATGTATACATACTTCCATTTTCTTTCGAAAAGTCTTTTGTAACACCTAAACAAATATTTCTCTTTACAAAGATTGTTTGAAAGTCACTAATGTCAAACCTTGTAGAAACATTTTTTAGTTAGTAAAAGAAGTTATCAAAACTTCTAATAATACTTTTTTTTTGTCTTCTGTATAGATGTACTTTCCATGACTAATTATTATTACTAGGCGTTCTGTCTTACGACAGGTTCATTCCGTTTGTCAGTGAACTTAGAGCGCCGATGCGCATTGTACCTCCTCATCCAGCTCCCAGATTTTTCTTCTTTCCTTCAAGCCATCCAATATTTGAATCCTCCTTCTTCCTAAGCTCCTTTTCCCCTCAACCTATCCTTCTATGAGGTCATGCAGAGGACAGTTCCTCCTAAGGATGTGTCCGATCCAGTTTTCTTTATACCGAAGAATCACATCCAAAATGGTTCTCTTCTCACCCACTCTTCTTAGGACATTTCCAGTTATCACCGTGTCTGTCCACCTGATCTTCTCAATTCTTCTTCAGCACCACATTTCAAAGTCCTCCGGGTATTTATTTTCCATATTCCTGAGAGTCCAAGTTTCTGCTCCATAAAGCGCGATGCTCCAAATTAAGTCTTTCATTAGTTTCTTCCTCAGTTCCAAATTCAATTTGCTGGTCAGCAGTAACCTCTTTTTGTTGAAATCTTCCTTAGCCATGGCAATCCTTGACCTAATTTCCTGGTTCGGTAGGCATCCTTTGTCAGCTAACTCACCAGGCACTTGATTTATTGATCTATGCTTTCCAACTCCTGATTTCCAATTTTAATTCCAAGCAGCTCTTCATATTTTGAAATTCCCATCACTTTTGAATTTCCAATGTTGATCTCCATGCCATAACTTCTTCCTGTCTCCACCAACCGGTCCATCCTTTCCTGCAACTCTTCTTCATTTTTGGCCAGCATTGCTAGACCATCTGACTTGAAATAATAAATTGCGAAGGGCCCTATTCACACTTTTATATTCTTTTAACTAGCAACAACAAGTTTAATATTTTTTAACTTAGAGAAAAGTCTTACAAAGTATTAGTTTCAAAATAAAAAGTTTTTATTTTGTGAATACAAACGCATGATTATGGATTTATTGACTTTATCAACCGTCTTCATCTCGTCCGGCTCGCCATCATTATTTTTGAAGTTAAGGCAATCTTTTTGGATAGCTCGTTTGTAAATCTTTTTAAGTGAACCACAGACGTCGCTATCACATGGAATTAAACAACTTAACGGTTATTTTCATAAGTTTGTATCTCAATAATGTAAAAACGCATAAAAACAAAATTAAAAACAAATGTTCTGTTGTGAAAGTTTCGACTGCCAAAAGTGACATCTACTCAACTTATGGCCTTATATATCATAGACCTACGGTTTAGCGTATGGACACTTGAAAGCATGGACGTTCATAAATGGGCTATAAGGGGGGTTCCGGCACCCCTTATCACCTTGCAATATTATACATGTTTTGTTAATTTTTATGAAAAAATAAAATTGTGTGTTTGGGATTTGGCTGCAATTTGCTATAGACAAATTTGAATTATCAATATTCGGGGTAACAGAGATAAAAATGATAAAATGTAAATTTTCTCCCATTCCCCCTTCAACAGCTTTCTTTTAATTTTGTTCTGTTCAATAAACTCGTGAAAAATATAATGTTTCTTTTACATAGGTTCAGCTACAACTAGTTTGATTTTTTTTTTCAGAAAATATTTTTGCGAACAATGGATCTTGAAACTCATATAATTAACATAGAATTATATTCAGATGCTCTAAAATTCCATCCCGCATGGTTAAATTCCTGAAATTTTCTTTCGAGGAGGGGAGGTGGGGGGGTGCGTAACACCCCCGGCAGATAAGACTTCCAATCCACACCCATCACCCCCATTTGTAAAACACCACATGGGCTCCCTTTCTTGAAAATATATCTGGTAACTTTTCCCAGCTGTCAAATAAAGCTGTTCTTAATTAAATAAGGGCTTAGATGAATAAAATGTTTTGCTTACAAGGCAAAATCTTCACTCTTCCTTGGGATATTTGTTAATTTTGACAGTTTGCTTGTGGTAAAACTTATTTTAGACCAATTTTTACGAACATTATTGCTATCACCTACACAGGATACGTTCTCTTTTATATGTTATCTGTTCATGACAGGCATGCAGCTATTTCAGAAATCTTAATCTTAAAACTAAATAGACAAATTAAATGAAGTTTTAAAAACAGATAGAGCTACACTATCAAATCTGGGTCTTTAAAGGTGAAATTTAAAAGAACGCTAAATTAATTTCATCGCACAAAGGTATACATTTTATTGCAGGTGATAATAAACGCTATAAATGTTTATAGATTTTACCTTGAAACGGAAATCTTGAGGTATTGACGTTTTCTCTATCGTGAAAGTTTTCTTTCGTTAATCAGTTCTCAATTTATTTCATGAATTTTACAGTGGCTCAAAATTGAATAATTTTTTTAGTGCAGGAAACAGTATATATTTGTAAACGTGTATTTTAATGGGTTATATTAATGGCAGGATTACTATCATCAAATTTAAGTAGATTTGACCATAATGGTGCGAAAATAAATGGATCAAGAAATAAGAACCTAGGCTTTAACAGCCCTGCTTTTTTAAAGTCCAGCTACAGTAGGAATGGCGATAGCCGACAGCTAGTAGAAAATTGTATGGCAAACATTGGTTGAAAGTCACTAATGTGGACATAATTATTATTTTCCTAGTTATACTATATCATTCATCAAATGTGTTAATAAACGATTGTAGTCTTTAAGGATTACTGTACTTTTTTTCCAACTTATTGAAAGAACCAAAAAAAATTTGAAATTACTTTGTTTTTGGTTTTGCAGTTATGGTAACAATAAATATTATATTAGTGCATAAGATTAATAAATTAAAAAGTATTATACTCACACTTGTATTTTATTATAACTGGCCACCAAAATAAATAAATGTATTTTTATAACTTAGAGAAATAGCCATATCAAATATTAGTTTTGAAATAACACGTTTATATTTTGTAAGCACATGCGCATTAACACAACCTTGATTTCGTCTGCTCTGATTCACCATCTTGATTTATTAAAGAGAAGGCAGCCTTTTAGTAACTCTTCTATGTAAATAATTTTTAAATAAATTACAGATGTCACTTCCACAAAGAGAAACATCCAACCGGTTATTTTCATTAATTTCTTATTTCAACAATGTAAAAACATTTAAAAGAAATAAATAATTAAAAACAAATTGTTTGTTGTGAAAGTTTTATCTGGCAAAAAGTAACAGCACATAATCTTTTGGTGACAAAATATGTCAAACTTGCAGCCCGTAGACCTTACATACAATATAAACGCCGTAGAAATACTACATGTAATTAATGTAATGATAAGTGATATTTGAGGATATAGCATTGTTCGAGGAAATCTGACATCTGAGGTGTGTGTACCAAATTTGTACTCTTTCTTCGACAAGGATCAGTTTAATTGAATTGACGCACCAAACACGTGCCATGTTTTGTAGAAATTACCTTTGCTAATAGTTTTTTTTCCCCATGTTAAATAGAACAGGTTATGGAAACACATTTGTCAACAATATTATGAAAGACTAACAATCACGTCATTGCTGAAAACAAAAGGTCTCAAATTTAAGGGGGTCAGGGCAAAAACATGTTAACCCTTATCTATTTTTTATTTTTTAGTGTTTAGCAGTGATTTTTGGTAGCTGACCTCTTGAACCACAAGTTGTTTATAGCCAGTCAAAACTTTAAGATTAACTAATATCGACGAATTTTTTATAGCTGGATTTCAGGATTTCAAAGAAGATATATCTCATCTAAATCAATGAGTGCTAAATTATATTTTTGTCCCGACTCCTTCATTTATGTTAAGAAATATAGGTGAGTCTTGTTGGTTTATATAGTGTCCTACTATTTTATTTTTGTAATAATAAGGTAGTAAGTTGTAATTATTTTTATTTTGTAAAATGACTATTGAATATTATGAAATGCAGCCCCTCTCAGTATTTTCAATTATCAATGTGGACTCTATGGACAATTTAATTTGAAACGCCTACCTTACAACATTTATCCAATGAAACGGGCTTTTGAAAATTAGAATAATATTTTTTTTCTCTTTGAAAATAAAAGCCATTCAAGAAAACGTAAGTGCTTATGTATACGTTGTCATTGGCAGGAAAAGGGTTTAACGAATCCTCAACTATAGTGTAATGTATAGTTTGTAAATATTACATAATATTCATTTAATACAAGTCTTGTAGGCTTCATTTGTGTTAACATACATCCAAACGATCCCCACTTTATTCTGTTATCTTATTGTAATTATTCATTTTCTTTCCTTTCTTAATCTCTTTACTTATTATCTCTTTCATCTCTTTATTTACTTCTTCTCTTTCTTCCTTTGTTTCCACGCCCTCTAATTCTTCCTTATCTTGCTCCTATCATTTTTAATAACTCTCAGAATTTATTATTTATCTTTACTTTTTTTCCTATTTTCTTTATCCTCAGGACGTCTTTGTAGAGTTTCTTTTCTTCTCTGTCTTTCTTATATTCTCTATCCTCATAGCTTCTCACTGAAATATCTTCTTTCTCTTCTATTTTATTCCTACCTTCTTGATCTTCAGAATTTCTGGGTGTATTCTCTTTTTCGATTTTATTTCTTTCCTATCGTATCTTTTCTCAGGGCGTCTCAGTAAAATTTCTTCTTTCTCTTTTCAGTATTTCCTATCCTTTTTCTTCTCAGAACTTCTTAGTTGAATCTCTTATCAATATTTTCTGTCTATTCCGTCTTCTTTTTTTCTCAGAACTTATAGACGGAGGCTATTCTATCTCATTTATTTGATTCTAAACTTCTACAGCTTCTTTCTTTTTAATATTTATCCTTAGAACTTGTCGTCTTCGTCGTTAATGTTTTTCACATTATGTTAATCTTCTTCTTACCCCTTATCTTTATTTTAATAAACTAGCAGTGATGTCGTTTATTCCTGTTGATCGTGATTACATTATTATTTATCTACTTCCTCCCCTTAATCACTATCCGCAACCATATTGGAGAAGGTTCTTCTTCTTCTGGTTTGTCATTCCAGTTTTTTAAATCTACTTCTTACTATTTATCACTATCCTCATACCCTATCAGTGGAGGCTAGTTAGCTCTTCTCCCTCTTATTTATGATTCCATTATTCTTCATATCTTTCATCTTCTTCATACTTTTCCTCTTTATCATCTTCATCTTTAGAACCTCTCGTTGGAGGCTATTCTTCATATTTTATGTGGCTTTTATATTCTTCCTCTCCTTCATCGTCATATTCAGTATTTGAAGATAAAGCCTCTTCTTTCATTTTTATATGATTTCCATCTTCTTCGTATTTGTACTCTCTTCCATCATCATCCGCAAAACTTCTGTGTGGAAACTCTTCTTCCTTTTTTGTGAGAATATCATTTTCTTCTTCCTTTTCTTCGTCTTGATAATCAAAACCTTGTGTTGGAGACTCTTCTTCATCTATTTTATAATTCTCATCTTCTCCATCTTCTTCATTCTCAAAGACTTCGGGTGGAAGCTCTTCTTCATCTATTTTATAACTTCTCCATCTTCTTCATTCTCAAAGACTTCGGGTGGAAGCTCTTCTTCGTCTATTTTATAATTCTCATCTTCTCCATCTACTTCATTCTCAAAGACTTCGGGTGGAAGCTCTTCTTCGTCTATTTTGTAATTCTCATATTCTCCATCTTCTTCATTCTCAAAGACATCGGGTGGAAGCTCTTCTTCGTCTATTTTATAGTTCTCATCTTCTCCATCTTCTTCATTCTCAAAGACTTCGGGGGGAAGCTCTTCTTCGTCTATTTTATAATTCTCATCTTCTCCATCTTCTTCATTCTCAAAAACTTCGGGTGGAAGCTCTTCTTCGTCTATTTTATAATTCTCATCTTCTCCATCTTCTTCATTCTCAAAGACTTCGGGTGGAAGCTCTTCTTCGTCTATTTTGTAATTCTCATCTTCTCCATCTTCTTCATTCTCAAAGACTCCTGATGGAAGCTCTTCTTCATTTTTTGTATGAATATCATCTTCTTCCTCTTGGTCCTCAACATTTTGCGTTGGAGACTCTTCTTCATCTATTCTGTGACTCTCATCTTCTACATATTCTTCATCCTCAAAGCCTGTTGGGGGAAGCTCTTCGTCCTCTTTTGTGCGACTCTCATCTTGTTTCTTTCCAACTTCAGAAATTATCTGTCGTGATTCTTCTTCCTCTCCCATATATCTTTCGTTTTCTCTGTCTTCTTCCTCTTCTTCAATACCAGACAATGATAAGTCTACCGAGGACGCAAAGGTCTGAAACACAAGCGAATATAAGATAAAGAGATAGAGGGCGGTAAACACTCTACAACGTTTCGTGTAACACTACAGAAACCCACGTCGGTGGCCGCGTGGTCTGACGCGCTATACTTGTGTTGGACTAGACTGCCGAAGATGGGGAGATCGGGGTTCAATCCCGGTCGGGTGCACTGAAGGGTTTTTCCTAAATTGTTTTCCACTCTCTTTCCACGCAAGTGCGTGTGCGTTTCCTCTAAATTAAGCCTTATTAGTCCCTAGCCCATTAATGTAATAATTAATATATAGGCGTATAATCCGAACGGGTAGTAAGACGCGGTGCTACAAAAAACTACAGTAAAGCTAGGTAATAATCATTATTTTACTAATAAACATAGGGATTAGATTCTCACTCTAATAATGAACGTTTCTATATTAGATTAAGAACAACAAATATTTTAGTAATTGTTGTCATGTATTATATCTTTTACACCCTATTATTATACTGAATGCAAGGACGTAGCGAGCCAATAATTTCAGGGGGGAAGGGGGTTTGGTGGGCACTTTGCACAATTGCCGGACCTTAGAAACAATTATAAATGATAAACAGTTCTATACGCTATCTGAAGTGTTTTTTATAGCAACATAATCCCCTAACTGCTGAAGGCCAGGAAAAATTCTAGATATTAAACACCTCTAGAAGTTATTTGAAGTGTTTTTTTTCCTTTTGCAACATAGCACCATAGCTGCCGAAGGCCAAGAAAATTTATAAATATTAAACACCTCTAGAGGATATCTGAAGTGTTTTTTTTATGGCAACATAACACCATAACTGACGAAGGCCAGGAAAAATTCTAAATCTTAAACACCTCTAGAAGCTATCTGAAGAGTTTTTTTGCTACATAACACCATAACTTCTGAAGGCCAGGAAAAATTCCAAATCTTAAACACCTCTAGAAGCTATCTGAAGAGTTTTTTTTTTGCAACATAACACCATAACTTCCGAAGACCAGGAAAAATTCTAAATCTTAAACACCTCTAGAAGCTATCTGAAGAGTTTTTTTAAAATCAAAGTAGGCCTCTACAAATAAGAATCACCATTAGCGTGAAGAGAGGATGAGAAAACAACAACAATAACTCACTAGTCAAAAACCACCCTCAGTTCACTGAGCCCAGATTCGAACCTTTGGCTCCTCGTCAACAACTATAGAGAGCTATCTGCTAATCACGCGCCCGCTCGCCAGTTTGGCCACGCAGTTGCTGGGTTGCTCGCTCTCTCGCACGCTCGCTCCGCACGCCTGTCAGTCTGGCCGAAGATACACGAGACCATACGTTTATGGTTTGCAAATTTAAAAAAATAATAAATACATCATGTTTGTACACAGGTACAGTAGCCCCATGGCTTTATTGGTGCTGACTGACAGCTCACAGCTGACAACTGACTGCTTTGAAAAGCTACCGGACCAAATTATGTATCCCTACGCCGAACCATATGATCTGCAAAAAACATGTGTTTAGCAGCTGTAATTTCTGACAGTCAAAATGTAGGTATATACCTAAATGTTGACTGTCAGAAGTCAGCTGTGAACTGTCAGTCAGCACCAAAGAAGCCATGGGTCTACTGTAATTACAATAAACCATAGCTACAGCATGGTAAGAAGGAAAGCAAGGAGGAAAAAATCTAATAGTAATAATTATTATTTGAAGAGAACCGTTCACAATAAATAAACGGATAGCAATTAATAATATGGGTGTTCCTTAAATCACTCTCTTATTTCGGTTCTTCTTTCATGGTAAAAATCAAATTCCGGAAATCTATAGTTAGCGCTACTTGTACAATGGTCGAGAGGGCTGAGTTTGTTAGAGTTACTGATCGGAAATATTTTAGGATATTGAGAGGCGTAAGAGGGCACCATGATGCCAACATTTTCAAGTGTGGATTGACAAAAAATTGTGCTATTAAAAATATTTAAAACTAAAGGGGCATTACAATAGAGTCTTCGTGAGAAGAGAGTTTGGGTTTCAAATTCTATAGTAGTAATAATAATAATAATAATAATAATAATAATAATAATAATAATAATAACAATAATAATAATAATAATAATAATAATAACCTAGTGATAGTTTTAACATTGTTCTTGAATACAGGCACACACAAATAATTGGCATGATTGTTTAAACAAAAAATAAACAAAGCTTTGAATATTTTGAATAGGCTCATAAAAATTAATACTTACTCTCAATACTAATGTTGATGCAAATACCAAAATTACGAAAGACAATTGACCCATTTTATCGTTTCCAAATAATGTTTTTCACTCTGAGTTTTCTATTTGTTGCATGCGTTCCTTCTGCTGACGATAAGAAAAGTGACGATTGAAACTGAAATTATTTTTATTCAGAGTATTAAGCACGAAAAAAAAAAAAGGAAATGTAACATTATTTTAATCGAAAGTGTATGCACAAATTACTGCCAATAAAATTAGGTTGTTTAGAAAAGTTTCCGTCCATTTGCTTGATATAAAATTACGATAAGAGGTAGCTTATAATAGAGTACAAAGATTTTTAAATACTTTGATTAAGGTGGATTGGAAGAGAACATGAGTAAAGGCCAGTATTTTTTGCAGTTTTTATGACAAAACATTTTTGGGCCAAAATAAAGCATTGCTCAAATAGAAACAAAATAGCTTAATATTTTACACATGGTGATATCAACAGTTCTTGAATATCTGTCATGAGCATAGCGGTATTAGGTGACAATATTTTTAAACGAAGAGAAAAAGTTGCCATTAAATTCTAAGACATACTTTACATATATTCAACAACTTTTAAGGTCTTCATGTGAAGAAAACTACACTCTATGTTTGTATGGAAGCAATATTTGATTTCTTTAGACTAAAAATGGTTTTGCTATAAAAACCGCATAAACACATTTTCTCGCGATCCCGGCATCCCCGGTATATTTTGCGAAACGCGACAACATTTTTTCTATAAGATACAGTTAATATCATGGTGTAAGTTTTAAGTGTCAGTATATGATTGAATTTATTTTCTTGGTTTCCTTCTGGAAGCATCTAAACATACATTCGTTACTCGAACTTGGCTCGAGATTCAGTCGGAACTGGGGAAAAGGTCAACAAACATAAAAAGTGTACTAACAATCAAATAACCCTATAAGTCATAAATGTAATAACCATGATCTAATATATATATATATGTGTGTGTGTGTGTGTGTGTGTGTGTGCGTTTTCCTCGTATTCTCTTGGCGTAGTTGGAAATAGAACCGTTGCAATGGCAGACGCTGGTAGCCTCGTTTATATGACAATAATAAAAGGTTAGCGGTATACGAAGCCCATTTTTTTCGTTTAAAATTGAAGCCAAATAGAATAATAGGAAATATCACAGAAACAGAATTTAAGTTTGAATTATTTTTTTTGTCGTTCGGTGATGATTAAAAAGATTATATTTTAAACACCAAATATAATTTACATACTGTTTTTAGCACGCTGGGCTCGCTGATGAAACTAAAAGCTTGTCTGAAAGAAGGGTTCAAATTCCTGCTGGATGTATAGAGAGTGTTTCTTTTTAAAAATAGCTTCCCACTCTCCCTCTATGCAAATGCGGGTATATTTTGTTTCAATTCTACTTTACTAGTCCTTAGTTCATTAGGGTGAACCCTTTTTGTGGCAAGAAGTCTGTTCTTTAAGGTCTTTTATCCTACCAAAATACTACTATATAGTATAATTCTGTTATGAAATAAGGCCTTCCAGAACGGACTTCCTACCAAAATCAAGCCAGCTTTCTATTTTTTCGAACGTAGGTCGAGGGTCGAATCAAAAGTCGACCAATATTTGAATCAAAGTCAAATTTTTCGAATCTTCGCCCACCATTAATGAAAGTTTGTTCTAAACTAACCATGTCCCTACCTGAACACACACGTATGACTAAAACAAATGCTATCATAAGTCGACTTGGCGCTTGAATCCGTTCTTAGGTGACCTCTTTGTAGAGCGCCATCATGTCAACAAGATAGTTCCACATCTGGCCGCCGCTTGACCTTGGCGGTTATATGAAATAGCTCCGTTCATTCTCATCACACTTTGACTTTGGTACATGACCTACTTCGTTGAAATATACGGACATCACCTTGATCGACAACCGATATTTACCTACCTGGTTTAGAATAAATTGCCGTGTTTCGAAACGTAATAGCGTTAAGGATGGAGGTTACAATCCTAGATCTCATAGCGCGTTCACTTGTAAAACTCAACCTTTTTGTGGGTGTGACCCCACTGAAGTATTATTTTATTTAGAAGACCCCGTGCCATCATGTAAATCAAATAAACCTTTGTTTCTTGCTTGCGTGAGTCCTCCTCCTCTTGCACCTTACGTTTACGATGAATTTTTGGTGCCCTATAACTATTTCTAAGGTTCTCAAATGTCTATAGCCAAAGTGGTTATTTTATTGTATATATCATTCATTTACAGGATAGCAAAGGGTGCAGATTGCCTAGCAGTTGTTTTGTATCTTCTTCTTTGTGTAATCCATAAAAAAAAAGTGTGACTATTTGAAAATTCGAGACCCCAAATGGGGTAGTGACCCCAAGGTTGCGCACCATTGCTCTAGAACAGTGTTTCCCAAACTTTAACGAGTCATGTACCTCCTTTCAGGAATATGGCCTAACTAACGTACCCCTTCCATATCTTCACAAAAAGAAAAATAAGTAAATAAATACCTGCGGTCATTCCAGATTTTAATACAGCTTTAGTGGTAAGGTAAACAAAATTGTGGAAAAGGGAAATAAAGGCTTTTAAGAGTTCATGATACCACGTCAAAATCTACAATAATTTGTTCATAAAACTCGTAACTCGGATGGATACAAATCAGTGGTGTGTCGTATAACTCCGAGGGTACTCGTACCATAGTTTAAGAAACACTAAGCTAGATAAAGCATTGCACTGTAAAGGTGAACGGTATGAAGTGGAATACAATTGATTATTAAAGTTTGAACCAGTTAGGCTAAATGTTTTTGAAAAATAATAGATTTCAACAGATTTCAACTTTTAATAAGTTACTCTATTAGGATTATGATCGATGAGCACGCAGACCAAAACGTTAAGTATGTTTAGTCAGGTATAACGATTACTGAAAGCCCGGGGTTTAAATCCCGTCCGGATGTACTAAAGATGTATCTTCCCGAATGGTTTGCCACGCTTTTTATGTACAAATGGAGGTATATTTAATCTAAATTCTACCTTTTTCACCCCTAGCCCATTGGTGTAGTTAAATGCGGATATCCTAGAATTTTTATTTTTTTATTATTATTAGGGTATATTCGAATGTTGCCTAAATAGGGCACCTCAAAGAACATGAAGTTATACTAGGATTCTAATAAGCGGAACCTTTCAGTAAATACAAACTTTTTTTAGGGCCAATATTGATAACACTTAACCTTTTGTTATTTTATAGGCATTATTACTATCCACCAAAAGCGACTACCCTAGATCAAATAACTTGCATGCACATTTTAAAGTAGTTTTATAAACTGTTCTTCTCACCGAAAACCTACTATACTGTCTTGATCTAAGGTTAATAATTGTTGATAATAAATGTTTCTAGAGTACTTTTCAGTCTTAATTTGTTGAATAACGTTTCATCATGATTTAACACAAGTAAAAGCGTTCAAAGGTGTTGTCATGATCAGTTTTTTATAAAACGAATACAAAATTTGTGTTACAAAAATGCACAGTGTGATTATATAATAATTACCGAGACGGACAGAGAGCCTAGTCACCCGAGAAGAGTAATGAGGGGCTGGATTTAGCTGGTGCTGGAATGTGGTTAGGTTGAGGGAGGCAAGGTCACACACCTGAGCACGTAGATAGTGCCAGCATCCGCCGCTAGAGAGCTCTGGTGTCGCTCGCCCCACATTGCTGGCTTGGCTAAACAGAAAACAGTCCTCCTACCGACTGTCGATTGTCGTCTGTCCTCCTGAGTGAGCTATGTGGTGGTGACTGATGTAACTAAAAGTGTGACAGCAGTGTTTGGTGGTGCTATTCTTGATTGGTGTTACTAGCTTTAATTGTGATAGACAATTTTTTTACAGTTTTAATTTTTAGTTGTTTCTATTAAGTTTAAAAAAAAATGACTATTTCATATTCCGGGGAAGTAGCGAATAGCAGCAACTTGGGATGTTTCTGGAAAATTTTGTGCAAGTAAGTGGTTGTTTTAAATGTAATTGTTGTACCATGGTTAATTATTTATTACTGTATTAGAACTTATAAATCACTGTATACCTTATTTGGAAAACACAATAATAGGCTAATAACTAGCGTTTTATAAATGCATTTTAAACCCAACAATACTAATAATTCTAGCATATTTGTCAACATACTGTACCGTATTATTGATAAGTGTAGGCGATAAGGGGTAGAAAGGTGAATCCAAAATCAAATTCAATACAGTTACTAAACTTTCGTTTTGTGTAGGACTATTCATTACTAAAGTTTATCATTTTAAATGTACAACAATGGCTCGCAAACGAGCTTGAGACATTAGCTCTAAATATATATAATAGAACCTAATTTTCATTATGAACAATAATATAATGTGGCAATATTCCGGTTTGTTATTGTTCATACAAACACATTAAAAATTGTAGTGTAAGCCTACTTGCAAGATTGCACAAAGTTTATGATGTATCGACCATTTTTATTACTTATTGTTATATAGTTCAGAGCAAATATAATCTAGATAGCAGTTATATTATTTTCTAGCTCAAGTTGACTAAAAGTTATTGTTTAGAAAGAATGGACGGAAGAAAATATAATTTACCCTTCCTAGTTTCGATTCTACCAAAATAAAGAATATTACTTTTTTCTAATTCCATAAATTTGAAAGTTAATTGATGCTTATAGGCTACTACGTATAAGAATCACAGGCATATGAGCGTTGAATCTGAAAACAAAACACGGAAAATTATATTTTAGCAGCATAAACGTAGTTTATAGAAGTTTTTTTTAGTTGATGATGACGTCTGAGAACAATCAACAGCTGGGGAGTTTCGTGAGATCGGATTCTATTGTTTCTGCGCGGAGGAATCTAGTTCATAATACACTTTCTCCTCGGTTGAATATCTTTTGTTTTATTAAGACATTCGACATCTTGGTATTTTTAAAACGAGTAGTTACATCATTTCTGAATAACAACTTATTTTTTTCCAGACGATGTGTAATACATTTGAATAGAGAAGGAGGACAGTCTGCTATATTAGTATTTTTAATTTAGAACATTTTAACGGGAAAGAATTAATGCGCTATTTTGGAACATCCTGAAATGCTCCCAGACTTTTGTAAACAAATTAATACCTTATCCCCAATTAGCTCCAGAAATAAGTAACCTGATTTATTTTAGTTTCAAAATGATTTAAAATTGAGTTATTTTAAACCAAGCAGTTTTTTTTTATCATTTCAGAAATCATTCATTTGTAAGAACACCGGGAAAGATGCACTACGTAACTCACGTTGATTTATTTTGTGTCCTTTTCTGCTAACTCTTAACATAATCCATACTCATATCTGGAAATGAGGGTTTGGTCTGACCGACTAAAGCTTTACAATCCAATTTTCATAGAAAGGGCATTTTAGAAAATACTACAATTATATTTATTATTATTATTATTATTATTTTGCGAACAAAATTGATAAAATTTCACTTTATTATTAATGTTTATGGTATTGTAAATACATCGAAAGTGACAGCTGCATATAACATGACTTGGCTTATGAATACGTGAGAACGTAGTTAGTAACTTTTATAGCTGAAAGGATCCTTTCCATGAAAATTGAACTGTCATCAAATAAAGTATTACCCTTTAAGAGCTTAAGCAAAGTAACCATTGTTTCCTAAAGGCGACTAGATTTATCTTGCAGCCGCAGCTGAGTACCAAGTCTCACCAAAAGTAACACCTGCAGAACACGTGGCTTAGCGTATGAATACATAAAAGTAGTCTTTGTAGACATTTCTAATTTTTTTTACTACCGTGCCTTACTACATTTTCAGGTTATACGCATATATATGATGACTACTCAAATGGCGTAGAGATGAGGAAGGAAGAATTTTAGAGGTAATTTACCTGCATTTGCGTGGAAGGAGAGTGGGAAACCATTTAGGAGAAACCACCCTCACTAGACCCGACCGTGATTCGAACCCCGATCTCACCGTAATAAGCAGGCCGGTCTAGCACGAGAGTGACGCCTTAGAGCAGTGGTTCCCAACCTTTTTCAGCTGATCCCCTCCTTGGTAGATAATCAAAATTCTCACGCCCTTCCCCCTCCAATTTTTTTTTAAAGATTATTTTAAATACAATTTTTAAATGCTTTCCATTCACGTCTTTATTTTATACAATATTCAATGTAATACTGGCAAGATAGTGGTATAAAACATGATAAGACTATCGTGATGGTTGGCATTGTGGGTGGGCAGACGTGTGATGACGATTCGCAGACGCGGGATGCATTGTTTCCCTGGATGCGTCTCTCGGTCGCCAGTCACGGGAAATTTCATGTGCATTGCAGATTGTTCCTCAGTTATCAGAGTTTTTCAATTGTGTTTCACTTAATGTTCTGTGATATTTTGTTATTTTGGATTAGTTTTAACCGGAACTATGACACTAATTCTGAGTAATCGATTACTTCTTACATACTGGTCCCGGTACACTGGCGAAGATATGTCAAAAATTGAGGGGTGCTTTTCCACCTCTTCAATCTAATTGTCGTCCTCTTCTATGGATAAATCTAGGACCATTTTCAAAACCAGCCCAATCAAACATTAAACTAAATACAACTCGTACTAAAACACACGCTTGCTCGGTGGTGCGTCTGCGTCTACACTGCTCCGAGAGCAGGACGCAGACGCAATGTAGAGACGTGGGACGCGCACTATGGTCGCCAGCCGCAGTCGCCTCGAAGGAACTGGCCACATAACAAACTATGGAAACCAATCCAGTTGCAGTCGCCTCGAAGGAACTGACTACATAACAAACTATGGAAACCAGTCCAGTCACAGTCGCCTCGAAGGAACTGGCCACATAACAAACTATGGAAACCAGTCCAGCCGCAGTCGCCTCGAAGGAACTGGCCACATAACAAACTATGGAAACCAGTCCGGTCGCAGTCGCCTCGAAGGAACTGGCCACATAACAAACTATGGAAACCAATCCAGTCGCAGTCGCCTCGAAGGAACTGGCCACATAACAAACTATGGAAACCAGTCCGGTCGCAGTCGCCTTGAAGGAACTGGCCACATAACAAACTATGGAAACCAATCCGGTCGCAGACGCGAGACGCGCCGGGGTTATCCTACCTTTTATAGTAAGGAAAACAAATCACCGATAAAGAAATAACTAAACATCACACGAACACTTGAATGAAAGCATTATTGGCACCAAAGTAGCTTCTACACACCTAGGAGTAGGTTATGTTCAATTTACTTTAAAAAATATTTAATTTTAATTTACGCTCAGTCACACACATTTTAATAACTACAATAATAGTTTAACTATGTATATAATAATCTATTTTAACTAAATTAACTATAATAAAATTTAATATGTGTTTATATAAATAAATCATGATCCTATAATCATTTCAAGTATTGATTTAACGTAATTTTTAATTTGCCTGAATTCAATGGCATTTTTTAGGAATAAGTCTACCATGCCTTTATTTATTTTATTTTAGGTCCCAAACTGGAATCAGCACGGCTCTAGTTGCGTGCCCTTGCGCGTGAGATTCTTCTGAGGCTGAAGTTTTTTTTATTAGTGCCGCGTACCTGTTCAGGTTATACGCATATGAAAAATTATTTAATAATAACACTAATGATTTGAAGAGGAAGGTTGAATTTATAGGAAATGTACCCGCATTTGCGTCGAGGAATATTGGAAACCCGTTGATTGAAAACCACCCTCTCGCTGCACCTGACCGGGATTCGATCCCCGATAGCCCTGTCATCTGCAGTCTGGCCTATTGCGTGAATGACTCCTTAGACCATGCGGTAACCGAAGCAGGTCCGAGGTTGTCAACATAAAAAACAATGATCATACGTACCTGCCTGTGTGATGTATAAGTCATAAAGCTCAAGGTACAGCTACGCACATAGCTCAAGGATACATCATTAAAAGAATATAAACACAACAAGTTTTCATAATTATGTTGGAAATAGTTTATATTAGGCTTAAATTACAGACTACGTGGACGCTTTGTTTAAATCTTCGAGGTCATTATCTGAAGTAATCGAAATATCTCTAGGGAATGTTATTTTTAACATTTCAAAATAAGTATTTGGAGAGTAAGGGGGATACAAACCCGTACCTCCCTTCCTCTTTACCTCCCTTTGGCAAGCTCCTTTTATAGTTGTTTACTCTTGTATGTAACTTGAGGTTTTCAATGTGCATCTTCAACCTCCAACCTTCACCGCACATAATTGAATAAACAACTTCAGTGCTGAATCCAAATCGAGTAAAAAACTGTAATTGTCAATTTCAGACGTAGAAGAACGGTTTGCTTTTATTTCAGCGAAGGTAAGACATGTTCTTTGTGTTCTCTGTTCTTGTTCGTCGAATTAAAGGTGTACAAGCGAGTCTTGAATTATTGTTTTTAATATCTAGTGTTTGTTTTTAATTGAAAGGCATTATTTTGTTTTCTCCTGTTGGAGACACACTAATATTTTATTGCTGTGTAAAAAAAAATTTGAAATATAAATAGATTATTAGTAAAATCTTAATACATCCCAATGGTTTTTATATCAATGAAAATGTTAACGAAAAGTCCCCAAAAATATTTATTTTAAAACAAAAGTTTGTTAACCAAAATAGTACAAGTGGTTTCCTCCTAAACTAATAAAATGATCCTACTGGGCTAAGGGGTACCGGGTTCGATTCCCGGCATGGCTGAAAAATGTATCATTGGTGAAATGTGAGCTTATCCTTTAACAGTGATGAATTAACGGCTGGGGTCTGGATGTTGTGTCTGTTCTATATTTAAGTTAGTTTATAAGTTGTGTGCTGATATAATCAGTCGGTTCAGAAAGTGCACGTTAAATACCGCAAATTAAAAAAAAGTGTTGAAAATAATTCGCGAGTTTCTGTAGAATCAAACGCAATATCCCAATTGCCCTGATATTCAAGGATCTACTGCTACTAAGTATTAACTCCTTCTGTTGACTGACTTTTTTTTTACTCCGTTTCTTACTACCCGTCAGGGATATCCGCATTTAACTACGCTAATTGGGTAGGGATAAGAAAGGTAGAAATTAGAGGGAATAAACCCAAATTTAGGCCCGCCGCACATTGGATGCAGGGCAGGCGCAGCAGAGGCAGAGGGCAGGCATAGCACAGGAAGAGGTTTCTGCAAGGCACCGCACATTGAACACAGTCCTGGCAGAGGGCAGGCATAGCACAGGAATAGGTTTTTGCAAGTCACCGCAGATTTGAAGCGAGCCAGGGAGCTTTCACCCAGTGGTACAAGACGTGATATGGCGTGTGAATTAAAGGAACTTCTGATAGATTTGGATTCCGAGTCAGACTCTGAATTAAATAATTTAATTTTACTCTACTCAATTAGTAAAAAAAGTAAAAATACTAAAATTGTAATTTACTTTATGCGCAATGTCTAGTAACATCTCATTCTTCTAATGGGTTGTACAAACTACAGTAGATTAATTTCACAAGTACACAAATCTAGAATATTACAATTACCGTACGAGTAATTCATTTCAATAGCAATCTTTTCCCATAACTCATCTTTCAGCTTCGTCCTTATGTAGTCTGGATTGCTTGTTTCATATAATACTGGATGGTCTTGAGCTAATTGAATAAGATGTTCCATTACAATACACAAAAACTACGTGACAGAGGCGCAGAGGACACAGGAAAACTGTACGTCTACTACAACCAGAGAGAGGCGCCTGCCCTCTGTCCAATGTGCGGTAACCCATAAGAACACGTGTATTACAGATTTTCCTCTTCCTCGCCTGCCCCTCTGCTGCGCCTGGCCTGCGTCCAATGTGCGGCGGGCTTTACGTCGAGGAAATGTGAGATGTTTTGTTTTTAAAGATAAAACGTACTCAGAACACCCAGACGCGATTCGAACCCTGACCTCCCTGTCACCTGTAAACGAGAATAATCGATTTTGACGTTTATTAGTTCACGTGCCTACCAATACGGACCTCAAAAAATTTAAAAAAACACTTTTACCTAACTTTGATGTTGGGCTTTAAAAATATTATATAGTAATTTTTAACAAAAACTACATATAATTTTGAATTTAGTTGTTTGTGGCAAAAAGGAATCTATAAAGGGCGCATTCGCCGAAGGAATCAATTAGTATAAAACATATAAGAAATAACCCACTGGAAATAGAAAATATTTACTAACGTAACACATTTTTTAAAACCTAATTTAATTAAGAATTAATAGCCAGAGCTATTATTTATGCTTATTAGTGGGAAATTACTCCACTAGATATCATATTCTAAAAATTGAAAAATGACACCTGGACACGGGAATCGAATCCGGGACCTCTGGCTTAGTACGCCAATGCTCTACCCACTGAGCTATCCAGGAGTCGTCTCGTGCCCTGGGTCATTCTTCACTCATATTTTAAGGCAGAGTCTATGATGAACTTAGCGGAAATCGTCGGCTACAAGATGTGATTATATTAATATCACGAGCCATCGGATAACGCAGCCATCTGCGACTCGGTAGTTGGCTTTTTGCTGCCATTTGCACAATTATTAAATTGCACGGGATCGCACATATTAAGAATTAATAGCCAGAGCTATTATTTATGCTTATTAATGGGAAATTACTCCACTAGATATCATATTCTGAAAAGCTCAGTGATTAGAGCATTGGCGTACTAAGCCAGAGGTCCCGGATTCGATTCCCGTGTCCAGGTGTCATTTTTCAATTTTCAGAACCTAATTTAATTGTTTATAGAGCTTATATTATCAAATATTTAGATACCTTATATTGTAAATTTCCCAAAGATTCAGGGTTCGTGTAGGGGTTAACATTTCTGATTGTGTATCCAGGAGCTTGGGGTTAAAACCCGAAAGAATACACCAAAATATCGTTTTTTTTACCTCCATAGTTTACATTTTTTTCTCCAGGTGTTTTCTGTTCAGTTTCCTTAAAATTTACAATCACCTCCACATTCTCGGACATCCCAAAATATTAACGATAACAGATTAAGTTGAAATATATCAATTTGATTCAACGTTTTCCTCAAAGATATTTTAATATTAACTCGTTGAATAGTTAAGTCCCTGAAAGTTAATATTTATATTTGGATAGTTTATAATCAGCAGGGCTTTGATATAAACACATTTGACATAATCAAGCACTTTGATATAATTTTACCCTCTTTGTTTAATCAAAGTTAAATAAATTCTTAGCGAGTTATAGTGTATTTATTTAACTGGCTCTATTTTAAAATCAAAATTAATACTTGGTCATAATATTCTATTTTTGTATAACGACATATTCATTCAAGCAATAACCGTTCTGGAATAGTGTCATGACGATATACAGGGTGGAGTAGAAAGATTTTTTTTGACACATTTAATGTAACACCATATTTTTATTATTTTAACTACTAATTGCTTCAAAGTAAACTTAAAATAACAACAAAAGAATGACAATTTTTTACTTACGTTTGAATGTTTTTTTTAATGTACTTAAGATGGCCACCATTATATGCATTAAATATTTGTATGTGCTCCTTAAAACTTGACATGTCTTTGTGCAATGTTTCTTGTTGAATTGCTTCAACGTTCACCTCCTTTCTTTAATTTCCTGAATTGTTCTCGGACGAGTCACGTAAACATGACTCTTTAACATGCCCCACAAGAAAAAGTCTGGTGAACGTGGTGGCCCAGGTGATGCCCCAAATCGTGAAACGAGGTGCCGAGGAAATATTTTGTGAAGCACTACCATTGATGTTTGACTTTCTGACCCCAGAACTGCAACGTAAGGGTATGGACAGCAACACTCTGCAGTTTCAGAAAGATGGGGAAACGGCCCATACATCCTGAACATCAATTCTTTGCTAAATATGTCCCGGGCACCTTGTTTCACGATTTGGGGACATCGCCTGGCCACCACGCACACCAGACTTAACAGCTCCGGAATTTTTCTTGTGGGGCATGTTAAAAAATGCATGTTTACGCGATTTATCCAAAAACAATTCAGAAACTTAAAGAAAGAATTGTGGTGAAAGTTGAAGCAATTCAACAAGAAACATTGCACAAAGCCATGTCATGTTTTGAGGAGCACAAACAACAATGTATTGCATATAATAATGGCCATCTTAATTAAGGACATTATTTTTTTTTAAATTAATAATTCAAGTGTATGTAGTAAGTTGTCAATCTTGTGTTGTTATTTTAAGTTTTCTTTGAATCAATTAAAGTAATAAAGATATAGTGTTATTAAATGTGTCAAAACTTTCTGCTCCATCCTGTATGACCGAACATATGTCAAGCTAACAAGGGAAATTTCATAAAAAAATTAATTAAACATATATAGCCAGTTTGTGTATATTAGTATCATAACGTTGATGTTTATGATCTAGATTAGTGTTGTAAAATAAACTATACCCTGATTTTTATTGTAAGAACAATTTAGAAAATTCAAAGATTTTTATTTTGGCCAACATGGATAACATTTTATTATATTATTAGTGTAATCTTATAGGTTGATTATATATATCAAAAGTGACAGCTTCAGATAAGATTTGATGTATGAATATATTAAAGTTATTTTCGTCACTTTAGAAACTAACAAATGCTTTTCTTCCTACCAAAATCGGGGTATATCTGCCATGTTGGCGCGTAATGAACCAATTCTGCAATGACAGATCTTTCAATCAAAGAAATGCAAACCGAAAACTCAATATCTACGTAGAATATACGTATATTCCTATTCTAATTTTAATCCCTAATCCAAAAATTCTCCTGTGTGAAAGTTTTTGAAATTTAAACTTTTCTTAAAACATATCTGCAGCTCGGTATCTAGTTGACTCACAAAATAATGTTTTAGACAATAGTTGTAAGACATTTATGTTATCTGTAAGATTGATAGTAAATATTTATATCCTAGGACCCATTGGGAAGGAGATCTTGTGAAAAAACAGGTTTAAGCTGCCATTTTTTCAAGAACCTGGAATTTTCATAAGGACTCCTAACTCTCAAACATATCCCAAAATCAAAACTGCCCGACCTTTTTTAGAGAAAGAGTCCTTTTTCATCCGCTGCTACTAGACTAGTTTACTTTATCATTTCATAGAATTGGATACATAGTTTGTTGATAAATTATATGGTAGTAAAAATTAACTACAATACTTTATTGTAAACTTGAAAAATAGACTCTGATTCGTTGAAGACGTTTAAATGCCATTTGTTTGTCTTTCTTTGTTGTTGTTGGTCTGAAGAGTAACACTATATACAGATGGAATGTTGAACTTAAAACTAATAAAATTAAGGGTTACATTTTGTTTCATTTTTACCAATTTTTTCGAGAGTAATACCAATTTATTTTTATTTAATGTTATCGTGTTTCACTATAATTTGTACTTCAGACCTCACTTATAGGTGACCACAAATAAATTTTATGTTATCTTTCGTCCCACCTGATATGATACTTTGCCTTCAACGGGATTTGAACAAAGCCTTTCTCAATGGGAGTTGACCAACCTTTGAAGGAAAAATACCTTGAAGATCTTGTCCAAAGTCAAGGCCATATTGTATCGACGATAATTTCAGTAAAAAAAAACCTCAACAAAATATATATCTATTTTCACTTTCTCGCGGCCCCACGAGGAGAGAGAAGTATTGTGATTGTAAAAAAAAATCTCTTGCAAAATTTTGATGACAAACTGAACCCTAAAAAGTGGTTTTCGCAATGTTGTCTGTATCTCGGCCTAGAACTGGAACCATTTTATTGATCATATTAAAACTTTGAATCTAGTGTTTTCATAAGGTTTTCTAGAAGGTTTTTTTTGAATTAGGCATCCAACCCTAAAATTAAGGGTATTTTACTTTAGGGTTAAAAGGGAAAAAAATAAATTTTCTCAAAATTGGCACCAATGATTTTGATTAAAATTCGTATACCACTGTTTAGTACTACAAACAAAATCGCGCATCTCATTTGCCCATTAAAAATTACTTTGAGGGTACTTTACATAAGCGGACATTTTCAATTTTGATCACATCTTGGTAACTCTTTGAGGCAAGAAATAACTTATCATTACAAAGGTACAGGACGCAGAACTCTTTAACAGAAATTTTATATTTTTTTAAAAAAGAGTTTTGGGAAATGGGGCGTTGAAAATGCACAGAACAAATCAAATGTAACAGTGCATATTTATTAATTATTACATATATGTTCTGTGGTGAAATGCGATTTTTTTCCCCCACATTGTTTTTATATACTTACAAATGCATTTGAAAGATTTTTGTATTAACTACAACATATAGCTCTCCTAAATTTAATTCACTACATTTAAATTAGTCAACCCTATATTTAAGTAAATTTAATAGATTAAAATACTTACAAAGTAATTTTAAAGGTTTTTGAATGTAAATACAACATATAGTACTCCTAAATTTAATTCGATACATTAAAAATAATCCTCTATATTATTTAAGTTGTCAACGTCCCTTTTTCTCAACTAATACAAAGCCTACAGCGATGAATAAGATATCAGTGGATAGGATTTTTTACCGACTTCGGACTTAATATACTCAATTTACGTTAAAACACATTGTTTGTTTAAAATTTAAGTTTAAAGAAAAATCTAACAATATGTTTGTATCAATTACCTAAAATAAACTCTCTTTGTTATTTTGTGTAGGCCTATACACTTCGCTGAGTTTTTAATTTCAACAACCCGATGAAATACTACATTTTGGGGGGCAGGGGAAGGTTTAACGTGCGAAAGTTTCGCAAGGGCTTACTAGTAAATCTTAGATTTCCTATACAACAAGGTCTATTATTTCGTTACACATTATCTAACAAGTTATAAAGCCCTAGAGTTTAGATAATAGAACGATTAATTCTGTGCGGTGCACTGTGACATTTATTTATTTGTATATTTGACGTACTCTTTTTAAAACACATATTTATTAGTTGATGACTTACAATCTAGCTTAACATATGACATTATGCCTGACCCTCTAGCGTTTATTTTCTAATTGGATAGCATTATGATCAGCACACATATAAATATTAAATACCTTGTTCAATACCATCGAGAGTCAAACCAGGTCCCTCTAGCTATATGGTGAACCACTTTACCAACCAAGTCATTAATACAGACCCCGAAATAAGTTCAAGTTGCGTTTTTGTTACTATTGGTATTTTAGCATAAAATATTTCTTTCAACACAGGGATAATTAACGTGGAGGGAGAGTGGGAAATCATTTTAGGAAAAAAAACCCTCAGTGCACTTGAACAGGTTTCGAACCCCCACCTCCCTAGCACATTATATTAGCTTAGCATTTAGTTCGAGTGCCCGTCGATTGGGGGGAGGGGGGTTAAACCTTAGTATTCACAAATGCGTTTAGAAATGTTTAGTTTTATAAGAAATTAACCCTCATTAGTGTGAAGAAGAAATAAATTGATAAATCGTGTGTCAAAAACCTAAACCAAATCACCGGGTGAGAATAATGCTTTTGACCGTGTGACCACAATTAAGGTCCCAGTCAAAGATTCGAATTTCTGATTTTGATGGTATACTTGGCTATCTTTGTGATAATATTACCGTATTGTGTAACAAATATTACACCTGTACGTTACTCAACAGCAACGCCAATCATCACAACCGCCTGATTTCTTGATTACTTTCTCTGAATTAAAGCCCATCTTTGTACTAGCGGAATTGATTACTGTCGGGTATATTTCCAAATGCCGGATTTCCTTCATAGCTTCACTCTCATTTTCTTTGGTTTCCTAGAGCCACATTGCCTTTATAACTTCCCTTTAATTTTCTTTGGTTTCCTAGAGCCACGTTGCCTCTATAACTTCCCTTTAATTTTCTTTGGTTTCCTAGATCCACATTCCCTCCATCGCTTCACTCTCATCAATAATGTTGAAGAATAAGCAAAATAACAAGGCATGGGACGGTCTGTAGCAGTGAAAGTGTTACCTGATTTCAAATTACTTTGACGACGGTCATGTCAACAATGAATTTAAGGTGACCTGGTGGTCTAGAGGTAAGGTGTCGGACTTCTGTGTTGAGGGCCCGGGGTTCAATCCTCGGTCTCAGCACGGATTTATCTGATCGTCAATCCCTTCCTTCACCTTTGACAAGACGTGTATTAATCACAACTTGTGAATGTGAGGAATGCCAGGCCTCCACCGTGGTTCGGATCCCACGTTAAAAACTGTAGGTACTCCATTTCATCTCACAATCACCCTATCATTACACATTAGCGTAGGTGTGTACAACCCGAACGGTTAGTAAGACGCGTTGCTAATAATAATAATAATAATAATAATAATAATAATAAAAATTGCACTACTAATGGTACTCGAATGATGATTTTATGTTAAGAGATGAGTATAAAATAGCTGATAAAGATACCATTATAATGTGCTATAAGTGGAGGCTATTGATAATCCTTCAGATTAATTCTAAAGCAAGAAGTTTTTTCGTTTTTCCATCGGTTCTTACTATCTATCTGGAATATACTCTTTTAGTACGCATGGAATAAAAATGGGGAATGTAGATGTGAGAGAGAGAGAGTAGAGAGTAGGAAACAATTTTATGGGGAAAAAAACCCAATCCACATTATACCTAGCGGGGATTCGTATCCCGACCACCCCATCACCGCCAAACCAGACTACATTACCTTGACATTAATTGCGCGTGCCCACTGATGCAGGTTTTAAATCCATTCATCATTTGATTCTGAAATTCAAATCTTTCCCGTGTAATCTTTGCAGAGCAGAACCTACGTTATTGGTAAAATGGGGGGCGTGTGTGTTAGAGTAAGCTATATCACAGATATAGTTTTAACAAGCTCTGACTATCTTAGGTGGTAAAATGGGTCCAAGGCGTCATTCTCGCAATAGACTGGGCTGCCGTTGACTGGGAGATCAGGGCTAGAATCCTGGTCGGGTGTACTGAGAGTGTTTTTTCCTAAATAGTGTTCCACTTTTTTTTTTATCACCGCGTATTTACTACCTGTTCAGGTTGTACGCATATATGATAACTACTCGAATGGGATAGGGATTAGGAAGGAATCATTCTAGTGTAATTACCCGCATTTGCATAGAAGTAGTGTGGGAAACCATTTAAGGAAAACCACCCTCAGTAGACTTGACCGGGATTTGAGCCCCGATATTCCCATTTTCAGCATTTCCACTCTTCCTTCATGCTAGTACTGGTGCACTTAATCTAAATTAAACCTAGCTCATTCTTAGCACATTAGCATAATTATATGTGTATAACCCGAGCGTGCAGTGAGACGCTGCGACAAAACAAATAAGCTCTGCTTATCCAGGCAACACTACGGCACGCCGCTGGTGGGATGGGTGTCCTCGCTTCTCTCATCACAAGAACTGTATCAATATTTGGCAAACTTTACGGTCTTGTAAAGTTTAAAAAAAAACGTGGCAGGTGAAGACAAATTATCCTGGAAGCCCTGCGTGAGCTCTTATCTACCTGATGTGTGTGTGTATGTGTGTGTGTGTGTATGTGTGTATGTGTGTGCGACACCCGAACACGTATGGGCGTTTTATCGCGTTTGTTGGTCGGATACTGTGTGCTAAGGGACGAACATTGAAGCAGGGCCGTCGTAAAGTTGATCCACAGTTGTTCAAGTTACTATAGTACGATTTTAATAGGAAGAGCCTTTATGACAGATTAATACTATTATTTAAGCTAGCTAACGTGCACTTTATGAACCGATTGATTGTATCACTACACGACTTATAAACTAACTTAAATATTGAAAAGGCACGGTTATACAAGGAATCGAACCCGGGACTGTTATCAATTTTGGCAGCAAAAAAAAAAAAATAGTTTGTGTTTTATAAAATTACCCTATGTAAATTGGACTGTACCTATACTTTCATATATTTACACGACGAGTGTTTTATGCATCTCTCACTTCTCACGTTTAACCATGTGTGTGTTGATCTTGACAGTTGTGGGGAAAAAATCCCCTGCTTCACTACTTAATAATTTGCCTGGGCTATCAATATATTTACCTGGGGTTGGTATGAGAAATATATAATTCATAGGAAGTGTACCCGCCTTTTTGTGAAGTGAGAGTGGAAAAAAAATGTAGGAAAAACTATCTTTGTACTTCTTGCCGGGATTCAGACTCCGATCTCTCCGTCACTGGCAAGTAGACAGTACGAGACTGGCGCCTTTGTCCATGTGCCTACTGGTGCTGTTATATGGTCATTGTTGAATGGTATATTATTAGGTGTTCTGTCTTTCGACAGATAAGTCGCCTTGTCCAAATTGGTTCCTCCAGCCTGTCCTATCCACAGCTTCCTTTTTTATAATTCTGAAACTTCATATTTTCTTGATTGAGATTATCAATAAGTTGCATTCGTCTTCTTCCTGGTTCACTTCTCTCTTACACTTTGCCTTCTACGGCCCCACTCATTAACTTAAGCCAGTTTTTCTTCTCATCATGCGATCCATCCAGTTGGCCTTTTCTCCGTAAATCCACCTGAAGAATGGCTCTAATTTTTCCTAGACGCTTCTCAGAATGTCTTCATCAAGTTGGTCGCCCGATCTGTCACTTTATCCTCTCTATTTTCCTCTAGTACCACCTTATAAATCTTTCCACCGTATCCTCAGTGTAATAGCGCGAGAGAACAATTTTCCGTGTTTCTTGAAATATTTTTCTAATCATAATAAAATAAATTAGCAACGCAAAAGTGTTTGGAATATTATTTTTTATAAGTACTAGAATATTGAAATAAAATACGGTATCTATTTATTCGCTGAAGTGGTTGAGTCATCTGAGGTATATTCTTGTTGAACGGGAAGTTCGGAGTTCAAATTCCGGTTGGATGAATTAGAAGCGGTTTTACACATGCGTTTTAAACTTTTTTTTTTACTAAATCCTACTTAACAAAAGAAACATAAGAAAGTGTGTACATTATTTTTTCTTCTTTTATTTCATGCACAATTTTATAAATATGTGTGTGGGAAAATAAGACAATAGAAGGTTGGAGTTTTATTTTCGACACAAAATATGGCCATAAACATTTCAAACTGAATCTCCAGCGTTGTAATTTAATAAATAACAACGTCTTTCTTTAGTGTTTAAAAATAAGTGGCTCGATTCCTAATGATTATAGTTTATTTTGTGTTGAAATCAAAACACTAGTCTTCTACTGTCTCACTTTTCTACACACCCTTAATATAAATCTATGTTCGATAAAAATGGTAAAAATAGATTAACCTAAACTCTCAATATTTTTTTTAGCCCAGAACACCTACGAGCATTTAAAGCCTTTATATAAGAAAGAGAGAGTATCGTTTTACTTTACTTTATGACACTAGGAGCTCGAAAATTCACTGACTCACAAAAGTACGCCAACTTTCCCTGTATTGAGAAGTCCACCTCATTTTCTGAGGACTACTAAAAAAAATCTAACCTTAAAAACGCCCTACTTGCAATTCCAAGAAATCATATGCTTAGTACTTTAGAATACACCGATACAGATTCTTAAATAAGTCCCGGCGTGGATTCAGACGTTTTGTGATTTGTGTACAGATCTACAAAATAGTTTTTTAAGCCCTTCAACCAATTTTTATGACACTGGGGACCCTGTCTTTTAGCATAATCACCGATTAACAAATATATATACATATATAGCGCCTTCGTTATTTAAAACATGTAAACTTTGTTATAATAATCCTCTAAGTAAATTATTCTATTTTAGAAAATAAAATTAAAATTGGCTTAGCAAACTAGAAAAGTTGCTGTCAAAATAAAATGTTTATTTCCTGACATTTCAATCCCTCCTTTAAAAATCAATATATTTGAAATTTGTGGGCACATCCTCGGCGTATAGGCTTTCATTTTAAAAATGCTAAAAATTATTTATACGAATCACTTTTTAAAGGAATCGATGTTCGTTTTATAAACATGGATAATGTGTAAAAAAAAATCCGCGGGTCTAAAAAAAAACGTAACCTGGTCCGTTCATAAATCACTCAACAACTAAGCAAAAAACTAAAATTATGCGTGTAACCCCAACGATTAGTAAGACGCAATGTTAAAAATAAAAAAGAGCTAGAATAATGTTTAATCCATGGCATATTAACGTGACAACTTGTCATGGTAGCAAGTCACAATATGTCAACTTAGCCCGGCGTTGGAGTGCTATGACTGTGATGTAAAGAGAACAATGGCCTGTCAAACTGTTGACTGAACATTTACTGTGCTCCGGCTACTATTGAAGTGAATATTCATGTTCAAATGGTTTACAATACAATGGGATTGTTGTGAAAATTCCACAACAATGTTTGTTTTATAACCATGAGCTGTGTATTCTAGGGAGAACAGTAGCTATTCAATAAAAATAACAGCAAAATGCTCAAAATAATTAACAGAGCGTAGCGAGGGACTAGCTTTAGTTCTACTATTGGTCACTCGGATTGTCTGTTTGCTCCGCGATTACTACCAAATGATTGTACCGATTTTAACCAGATTTGGCAGGGGCATTCTTTGAACCTGTGCAAAACGAAGCAATATACACGTTACACCACAGTAGTGAAACTGCCCATTTCACGAACTGAGAAAATTTCTGTCCATATTCGTGAACAGGCCTCTTCTCTGGACCACTTCACGAACTGAACAAAAATTGCATTAACTCTTGCCCATTTCATGAACTGGAACTTATTTCTCTCTCTACTATAAGCTTAATTGAAATTTGTTTTAATATATTATATTAAACTAACCCAACCTAGCTTAACCTAACCTTACATTCTAAAACGATTAAACGTTATATTATCTTTGTGACTAAACCTGTTCTTCACTTGTCCATTTCACGGACGGGACAAAAACTCACCCAGTTCGTGAATGGGGTAAAGATGGAAGGTGCCAAGTTCATGAACTGGACAGAACAAGCGCTACCCAATTCATGAACTGGGTGAGATTTTACCCAATCCATGAAATGGACGAGCGAAGAAGCCAGTTCACGGAATGAGCAGAAATTCGCCCAATCCATTAAATTACCAAGTTCACTTTTGGGGTGTAACATTTATATAATCTTGACATTATTGTGATATCTTAAACTACGTGAACGACGGTTATTCTCTTCGAACAATTTGTTCTGTTTCCTGTCTACTTTGATAACGAATGAAAAGCATACATTTTAAATCCAAGGAGAAATTAGTGGTGATATTTTAACTTGAAATTCAATAGAAATCTTAGGACTGTAATAATGATAATAACACGGAGATAGTGAGGTCTACTGTAAATATAACTACTATACCCTGATTTTGGTTGGAAGAACAGTATAGAAAATTCAAAGATAGCTCTTTGCGGCCAACAGTGATAACATTTTACTATATTATTCTTGTTATTTCATAGGTATTGATAATATCTATCAAAAGAGACAGTTGCAGTAACATGTCTTGATGTATGAATACATTAAAGTTGTTTTAGTAACTTTAGTAACTAACTTCTACTGTTCTTCCTACCAAAATCATACCAAGGGTTTAACGTTGTTGAGACAACTTTAAACTAACTGGGCTAAGATAAACTTAAGAGCGGAGCGAATTCGAAATGTAACACACCAATATTTGACTAGAAAGGTTGAGTAACCAAACAGTGTAGAAATTCCCTCCAATATTACCGGTTGAGGTCAAACCTAGGCCTTTCATAGTCTCGGCCCTAAGCCTGAGCCAATGGCGAGTGTGTTCACTTGAAAGAACTAGTTTGATCCGGTACCCAATCATTCGTTGATGTAGTTCTATATTCTGTGCGTGCGTGTTAACGCGTGTGTGCCTTGTGCTGGAAGGAGACAGGGTCGCTGGACCAGAACTTGTCAAGGTCACCCTACTGACCATCAGGTGACCGCGCCAACAAGAAGTGTTGGATAATCGCTGAGACAGAAAGTTTCTTTTTAACGTGATGATGAATTTTCCGGTCATGCCGGGAATGGACCGGGACCCTAAGCACAGTAGGCTAACGACTGAGCTAAGATGTAGAAATTCAATGGCTATCAATTTGGAGTATAGATAGGCATCCACAAGTTTACCTTTGATTAGATTATTGTTGACCCATACTTTCAGGATCAAAAGCGCTTGAAGTCACCCTCTTCCCCTCATCCTGGGTGTTAATTCATCACAGTTAAAGGGGAAACCTCAGTCTAACCAATTATACATTTTTCGGTCTTGCCAAGAATTGAAAGCTGTGGCTCTTAGTTCAGAAGTGAATGTTTGACACTTAAAAAGTAATTTTCTCACTTTCTGCCATCGAATTTATCTGTTTATCTTGAAATAGATTAAGATTACCAAGATGCAATACACTATGGTGTGGCTTATAAGAGAGAACCATGGTGCTATGTCTCAAGGTAAGACTGCCAACTTTTAGGGTAAACGGAGTGTACCTGAAAGCGTGGCATGCCAGACAGGATACCAACCTCCATCACTAAGCTCGGATGTCCGTTGGTACTTTTATAGTTCTATTGACCCGTATGACGCGTTCAGTAGTTATTCACAGGGCGTTGGCGGTTTTTTCGTTCTATGGAGGCTATAGCAGGTATCTGGTAGGAAGAACCCATAAATGACACTTACAAAAGTTACTCAAATGTTGTCGTATGATCCTGAGCTGTTACTTTTTATAGACAGTTCCAATACCTATCGAATAACACTTATAATATAGTAAAATATTATCAATGTTGACCACAAATGTTTGTACCGTATTTAAAAATGTTCTTTCTACCAAAATCCTACTATATTTCAAGTAAACTTGTTATTTTAGATATTCGGCTGTCAAACCTATTAGCAAGCTGAGCTATAGGCCTATTTCAAGTATTAGGTCTGGTTAACATTTATTTTAATGTCATTTTATGAGAACTTAGAGAGCGAGTATTTGTGTAACATTTCATTAAATAAATAAAAATATAGCATGCTTAAAACGTTAGCGAAACTTAATAATTAATTTAATATTGCGTTTTTCCACTTATAAGATTGCGAGACTATATAAAATAAACTATTTATGATTTATAAGCAAACTTGTGCAAAGTTTGCGAACAAATAAACCTTTTGGTCTAAAATGAAATTCGCTATAGCTCATATATAAAAATGTAATAATTTATTTTACTGTGGCCGATATTAACTGGCAGCAAGGTTTTCACCATTTTCAAAAAAGGCTAGGTAATAAAGTTTGGCACTAAAGCTAGTACAAAAATCTTCAAATTTAACACAAAGTAATAATTATAAAATGTTGAAACATTTTATAAATGTGAGTCTTAGCATATATATATATATATTCAAATTAAAAATCAATTGTATTTGGACTAAACTTGGTATATATATACACTCGTGTATTTATAAAATGAATGACCTGTGATATCTTTTTTGAGGTTATATTAACGTTTTCAGATGAAAAATAAAAAAGTAACATTAACCAATTTTATTCATATATTGTACAAACACAGTAATTACTTAGTAAATCATTAATCTGTTGTAAAGAATGTGTTTCTGCTGCCCTTACTAACCAAGTTAGGGATGGGTACAATTATAATAAGGTTAGAAAAAAAAAGGTTTGGCATTCAAAATGTAACGTTAAATCTTGAGCCTCACTTGTATGGTTATCTTTAGTCTTTATTTTGTTTCTTAGAGTCTCAATTTTGACTAAAGCGTTGAAATATAAATAGGCACCACTTAATGTATGCACTAAAGTTTGACAACATTTTTTGTTCTATGTTTTTGGTTCCTGGGTTATAAGTTACAGATTATCCCCAAAATATTTAATTTGCGTTTGAAATTAAAATTCAACGTAAGCACTAATTAATTAGCTAACCATCCCTCTAGAAACTCAAAAGTTCATGGCCGCCAGATCATAAGCTCGCCATCCAACCCTATCCTCCCATCGGTGTCTTGGCCTATCAAGCAAGGAGTCTTGTATCTTCAGGTTTCCCAACTAAAATGTTGTGTACATGCCTGTCGTCGCCCAAATGCGTCTCATGACCATATCTACCCCATCTACGGTAAGAGAGTCGGTAAGTGACAGATAGCAGAAGGTTCTTTATTGCAGCAAGCATTGGCTGAACGTGACTAATCTCAACCGATTCGGAAATTATTATTATTTTCTTAGTAATAATGGCCTATTAATAATTATTTCCTAATATGTTGACATTAGTTACTTTCAGCAAATGTTTATAATAAAGAACTACTAGCTGTAACCTACCACCTTTCCTACTGTAGATAGCATATATATAAACCTAAGTATAGCTATATTCTATATCTCACCATATCCCACATTTCTGCGTCATTCACACGAGTATAATAAACATTAAAAGTTTCTTAGTGGTGGTAAAAAAAATGCTCGTGGTTTGCACTCACCGAACTACTTGTCTTCATCCGGGAAGTGTAGGGATAATTATTATTATAGCCGTCAGTCACGTTGTTCGAGGATATGTTTATGTAAGTATTGAATGTTGAGAGAGAGAAAAAGAGAGAAACAGGGCTGTGTTTCCTCCGTCTATCCAACCTATTGGCAATCAAACTTCATACAAGGCTGAGTGCTGTTTTTTAGTTAAACACTGTTTTTAGTTTTTTTTATGGTAAATACAGAGACCTTCTTAAATAATTCCGAATATAAAGACAAAGGAGCTTGGATCTATTCTCGATTGTGGTTTTTAAGGACGTTGCTTAGTTGTGACGTAAAGGCAAGTCGACAAAGGATTTCCCACGTTAATATAGATACCTCTTATTCTGTGGTTTATTAAAAAGGTCCGTGGAAGCATATGTCTATTTAGAATAGGAAACAATAAAAATATAATTTTGAAATGCAAAACAATATTGTCTAGCCGCAAATAGTAGAGTGAGTATGTTTTCTCGTCAACAGAAGAGGGGGAGAGTTATCAGCAGGTAAACTAGAGGCCTCTCAGGATAAAATACTCACTGTCTTCCCTATCTTTCTATTTCGTACATTGGCGTCTAAGTGTGACGGTGCTTTGAGTGCTTAAGTGCATCAAACTAAGATGTAACCCGCTTCGCAATTTACTTGAAGGAGAGTGTCCTTACATTGGTGTATTTCTTATGAGAATACCAGTCCTGAAGCTCGAAAAAATCACAAAAACATTAATCAATTATCTCAAAACTATCTGTTTTGATCCTATAAAAGCATGATTTGATTGTTTGGGGAAATCTAAATCTATGTTTCTAGCCATTCCCATTGGTCTCTGAACTATGATATTTCACGTGAAACATCTCTGCTTTTAATAATTTCTTTTTAAATTATAAAACTAAACGTTTAAGGAATATGTACAATCTCTACTTTGGTGTGAATCATATTTTTGAAATAACAAACCATTTCTTAAATAACGCGAGATTTTGCGGGCATCGGCAACTTGCCTCAGCGCCTTGTAAAATGTTATCAGTACTGACCGCAAAAAAAAAAAGTGTTTTCTTAAAGTTTTTCTCACTACAAAAATCCTACTGTATAATCCATGTTACAACATTAAAGTAACACAAGAACTTGGATGTAATTCTTTATATTATAATTAGAGAACATAATATATTTTGTGGGAAACTACGTTGTGCGTGTCATGTAAACATTCCAAGCTAATATGCAACTATTTGTTTATATTTTCAATTCTTGAAACAATGCAGGGAATGATTTGTGTTCTTTCCACACATCCGCTTATCGCGTTAGTTTACAAGCTAGCAGACAATGTAAAAATATATATATATATATTTTTATACAAACTTTAAACTATCAAACCCTACAAGAAATTAGCGTCATTATATATATTTTTACATATTGTAAATTTCATGCTCATCAAAATTTAGAGAATATTTAGTAAATTCAAGAAAAATCGAAAAACACGTAATGGACACGGTTACCACAAAGTTCGGAACGTAAGTATTCTGGAATAAAAATATCGATGTAAAGAAAAAAAAATCTGACTACTTTTTTAAAGAACAAACTTTCGCTTGATATTTGGATTTTTTTAAAAATTTTCTTTTGATTAATATTTGCAAGCTTCGTCTCGGCTTGAAATTTATCTTGAGGCATTTTGCTGACCGGCCAAGTATTAGAGACTTTAGGTCGAATCTAGGCTGGAGACAAATATTATTTTGAATTTTATGTAAGTATGGTCCAAAGCCCCAACCCCCTCGTTTTTATTTGATACCTATAAAAACCATGGCAGACTGACTGATTTTACTTTATTTTACTGAAAAATAGAATGAGATCCTGTTTTCTTATAAGCAAATTATTTTAATAATAGGACTGTTTTACTTTGTCTCAAAATGCCCATTTCTCTATAAATATATAGGTAGGGCCTATATTTCATTTCGTGTAACCGAGATTGACGCACCTGGAAAACAGAGGGAATTTGGAGGGATCTAGTAAAAATAATTTAATAATGGTTAATTCGGGACAGTTGACTGAAAGCTTAAAATAGTAGGTAGGTCTTAGGATGGACGAAAAAGTGAAGTGAATAACTAAACACGATTCTATAACATGTCTTATTACCCCCTAAACAAGGGTTGTGAAACGACAGAAGATGTATTTCCCCCATCACTCTTAAATCATCCTGTTTTACACATAAGTTACATTACGTCACACTTAGTAAGGTTTATGTAAAACTAAATTTTATTGCTCTTTTCTTCAATCCAAGCTGCCTAGAAAAATGGGAATTCCTTCTGGAAAATCTGGAAAACACGGGGAATTTGTTATTTAAAAAAATATATATATATTTGTATTTTCTAAAATGTTTCTTCGTATGAAAATTGGACTAAGCTCAGTCGAGTCCACCACAAGGTAACACTTTTTCTGTAGCCGATGGGCTGTAAAACTATTTTTATTTTCTTCTGTGTTTTCTCTGAACAGATAGTTCATTGGCCATTGTGCTCACTCGCGGAGCGTGAAGTTTCTGATATGGTATAACCCGTACACGGCGACTTTGGTCTTTTTACTCCAGTTAAAAAGTATCTAAAAGTACCTTCGGATTCATCCATTTCCGTGGATATACCTCGTGACTTTGACAAGTTATGTAAAATTACTTTATTTATATAAATTGAGGGGGGTAGGGAGGAATATTTGTGAAACAGATGAGTGCTGAACAACATTTGGATTGTCGTAAAAGTACAAAGTTAGCGGGAAATAACTAGATCAAGCAATACATCTTCGCCCTGGAACCACGACACAAACTTATTTCATTGAATGTAGTCAAAATACAGTCCAATTTATATGTAAGGGCCTTATTTGGCAGCTAGAAAAGCTACTAGAGCCATTTACACGTATTCATTCTTCAAATCATATTATATGCAGCTTTCACTTTTGATATACAGGATGAATAGTAATTCGCGGATACGGACAGTACCACATGATTAAGGATGATAAGGATTTTGCAAAAAATCCGTTCTTTCCATACCTTTTGAGAAAAGGACGTTAAAGTTAGAGAGGGGGGATGTGGCAACACTGCCTAAAATTTCATAGTCACCGGTGATTAGACTTAGACATAAATGCGAGGTCAGTATTGTGTAAGCAGCATTGAACTACACACACACGTACAATGCTGGGATATGCCAATGGCTACGGGAGCATCTAACAGCCAAGCCTGACCTTTGGCGCTGCTGTACGCTAATCGCTTTCCCGGAAGACGTCATCCGAGCGCGAATGTGTTCCGCCGTTTGGAACAGCATTATAGGGGGACAGATCACATGGGACCAGCTACACGAGTGGATGCAGGACGGCCACGCAACCTTACGGCCAGCAGGCGTTGAAGATGCTCTAATAATTGCCTTACAACAGCAGCCAGCGCGCAGCTCCCGAAACGCAGTACAAGCTATGCACATGTCACAGGGGTCAGTTCTGCAGGTGTTGTTTGATGATGGCTACCACCTATACCATTATAGAGCAACGCAGCATCTACTCCCTGCTGATCTGCCTCGCCGGGTACAGTTTTGTCGGTAGACTTCATTGGGTACCTTCTGTGGACTGATGAAGCCTGCTTCACGCAGGAGGAGATTAATAGCAACCATAACAATCACCTGTGGGCAAGTGCTAACCCGCATACCACTCGCGTTCATGCGTATCAGCATCAATTCAGCGCAATATATGGGCCGGCATTGTTGGGGATGCGATTGTAGACCCCTATTTGCTACCAGATCGTTTGGGTTACCACAGATATCGTCTGTTCCTTGACATGGTTTTACCTGGGCTACTAGAGGACGTATAATTGCTTGTGCGACATAGGATGGGGTATCAGTGTGACGGCGCCCCTGCACACTATGGGGCACAAGTATGGCGGCTACACTATAAAGTCCACTCAGACAAGTGTATCAGGCGTGGAATAGCCACCAAGGTCACCGCACCTCACACCTCTCGATCTGTTCTTGTGGGGTCACCTCAAAGCACTTGTGTACCCACCTGACAAATCACTGCAGTCGCTCGAGGACATTGTGGTTCGAATCCATGCGGCTGTTACGGCAGTTGACGTTGACACACTCCGCCGCGTGCACACCGAATCCACACACCGTTTGGAGCAATGTATGGACATGCGAGGATCAACCTTCGACCCCTCTCTAACTTTTATGTCTATTTTCTCAAAAGGTATGGGAAAAACTGTTTTTTTCGCAAGGAGTGTTTTCAACGTATATTTACCCACCTAATCATTTGGTACTGTCCATATCTGCGAATTACTATTAGACCTGTACATCATTAATACCTATAAATTAACACTTATAGGACTCGCGGAACATTGCAACTATTTACACAGATTATATTTTTACAATTTTTTATTGGTAAAAGTTCTATATTTACTTATGAGTGTTGTTTGATGATGGCTACCACCCCCATTATAGAGCAACGCAGCATCTACTCCCGGCTGATCTGACTCGCCGGGTACAGTTTTGTCAGTAGACTTCATTGGGTACCTTCTGTGGACTGATGAAGCCTGCTTCACACAGGAGGAGATTAATATACTAATATAGTAGGCCTCACTCGACTTTCTAGTTTAAAGGTTTATCCGTCAAAGGCTAACTTTCCATAGCTTTCGGTTTAGTCAAAAGGTAGCCTATATTTTTCCCCTACGCAGCACTACGAGAACTTTGAGACAACCCCTCTTGCAGCTCTCTATTTGTTGCAACCCGTTTAAGTGGCCTAGGGGTTAATGCAGGGGCGGGGAAACTCTTAACATTGGAAAGCCGCATGTCACTTCACGGATTCCTCATAAGGCCACACACTTCATATGCACTAAATTTTTGCCAAAATTATAAAGACGTATTTTACCTAAATATAAGTTAATGTCTTTTTAGTAACCCATAAAGGAGTGAGCGTTTTTTTTGTCTATGTTTTTTTTTCATGCAATGAAGACGAATTTTAATTTTTCATATATTTAAACATATATTCATAGAAAAACACTTTTAAATATATATAACATTCTTGACAGACAGTTTTTTGGCTTTTTCTCGAATTTGCTCTTTCTGGAGCTTGGTTAATTTTAAATTTATCTATAAATATATATTGTACAAGCATAATTTAAAATATATCAAGATGTAATAAGGATTATACACGTTAATAGAATATCACTCAATAATGGAGCTCGAAGCATCTCAACAAATATCAAAACACTTAATTTTATTATATTGTAAAAATTCAATTTGAGTATAATTTATAAATGATGAAGCTACATAATTGATAGAATATGCGAATAGAGCATACCTAAGACCTAGAAAGGCATAATGTATATATATTATATATATATGTATATATATATGTATTAGTTGCATCATTCCACTTAAGTTATTATTTTTTAACCAAACACAAATATTTTCTTTACCGATATACATCATCATCAACAACTGTTTCCAGCCTGTGGCCGGGTCAATTTAGTAAAATGCATCCATCTTTCTCTATTCTTACACCAATCTTCCTCCTTTAATTTCCTCCATTCTTCTCCTCTCACTTGAACATTTTCTGTTATCTGCTTCTCCCATCTCTTTCTTGGCCTCCCTTGCGGTATTTTCCCTACATAATTCATTTCTAACATTCTCTTTGGCATCCTCTCTCTTTCTATTCTAATTGCACCCCCACACCATCTCAGTCTTGCTTCCTCTACTATCTCATGTACTCCATGTACCCCTACTCTTTTACTGATAACTTCATTCCTAATCTTGTCTCTCCGTGTGACAGCTAACATTCTCCTTACAAACGTCATTCCCATGGCCTCCACTTTCCTAGCCTCTCTTACATTCAATGTCCGTGTTTCTGCTGCATATGTAGCAATGGGTACAAAGTACGCCCTTCACTTTATGGGCACTTCTCTCTTCTTAACGATACACAATCATGCACAAATCTTAGTTTCCATGGTGATGTAAACAAATAATGGCTGTACAGAGGAGCCACTGCCTACACGGAAGTAAAATATGGAAAATAAGCTAGGAAAATAGAGTTTTCGTTTGAAGCTACTATTTTAGCCGGCCTCTACCTTTAAAATGTGTGTTAATTTGTCAAAATTGGTTAAGCCATTGTGTAGTAATTTCAATCACCGGAAATAGGCTTTATTTTAAATAATTAGTAAAATGTTGTCAATGTTGGTTGCAAAAATAAGTTTGTATTTTCTAAAAGGCTCTTCCTACCAAAATCATACTCCATCATGCTTGGCTCTTACAACGTGAGGCCTCAAGCTATGGTCAAGATCTTTGAGAGTTTTAAGGTATATATTGTTGGTTAGAATCCCGGTGAGGATGAAGTCTCCCAGTCTGGGAGTAATCCCTGAACAAATGAAGTTCAAGTGACTCAGTGCCCCAGTTGCTAGTAGCCTTTCGCCTAAGTTAAGTGGCTTTAGATTAAAAAAAATATTTGAAAAGGGATATTCTCACCTGTCTTTGCACCCACGTGAATTAAAGCCGTTATTGAACAATTCGATGTGTATTTTGTTTGTTTGTTTGTTTGTTTGTTACGTTAAGCAAAGCCATTAATTTGTATATTCATGTATCCATATTTATCATGCACCGGAAGAGGATCAAAATATTTCCTAATACTAATCAGTAATCACCCAACCCCCCAGGCTCTACAAAAGTGCACAGGTAGATAAAAACATAACCAAAAACACATTTGTCGGAGTTGGAGGTGCCTGTAATTATAAAGTTAATTTTAGAGATGGGATACCTTGAATTCTATGGAATTCTGGAGAGTCAATATTCATAAAAAAAACTCAAAAAAGTATCTCGAATACAATAACTATGAAGACCTTAACTTGGTAAAACAATTTTAAGTAATTATTCGTAAAAGGAATTATGCAGACTTGTGTAGTTGGGAGATTAACAAAAACATATAATTTTTTTTAAATAGCATCTACTAAATAGCATTCGAAAGAAAAAGAAAATTTAAGATTCTGATTCGAAAAAAATAGGACTAAACCCATCTCAAGTATACTTTCATCAAAATCTCGAGATACATTAATCCTTTTGTTTCACAATACTTTCTCATTAACCCATATTTAGTTAATTTTCATCAAAATCTCGATATAAATTTCTTCTGTCTCGCAATACTTTCTCAATAATCCGTATACACGAGAAATTGAGTTCATTAACCGTGCCATATGTTGAAATATTAATCTCCATGAGGTAATCATAAATGCTCAGCAATTCGCTTGTTCAGCGCCAGAATGGATGATACTGAGATCAGTCACAGCGAACGCATGAAACAGCAGTTTAGACTGTTTAACGATTAACATGACAAATGCATGAGTTAACGATTACTGCTGAAGAGATTTTTTTTTATAATAAGAAAATATTCAACTTAAATAAATAAAGGGTAATAGTAGTAGTAGTAGTAGTAGTAATAATAATAATAATAATAATAATAATAATAGTCAAACACACATTTAAACACAATTGTTAACACAAATTGAGTAATATTTTGGCATTGTTGCCTTTATCAAACAAAAAGAGAAGAAGGAATACACTTTACACAAATATTGAATAACTAAATTTTGAATTAAAAAAGGTTGATAGTTATTCCTAAATATTTATTACTCTCAGGATACTCTGTGGCTAGCCTCTTTAACTACTTAGATACAAATAGCCGAAGCTGTTATTAATTTTAGAGAAGAATTCACCATATAGATATCATATTCTGAAAATTTCCCGTGTCCAGGTGTCAATTTTCAATTTTTAGAATATACTTGGATACAGTTTAAATATCCTATTAGGAATATTCTTTTGCCTTTACTCGCTTCGGTGACCGAATGGTCTAAGGCGTTACTTTCTCAATATACTGGACCATTTATGGCGGAAAGATCTTGGTTTGAATCCCGGTTGGGTGTACTGAGAGTGGTTTTCCCTAAATGGTTTTTCATTCTCTCTCCGTACAAGTGCGGGTGCACTACCTATAAATTCAACCTTCCTCATCCATAACACATTAACTTAATTAGTACATATGCGTACAACCCGAAGGGTTGTAAGACTCCGTGTTAGTAGAAATAATTGTCATTGTCGCCATTCAAGGTTTGCAGGACACGATAAGGTTATTATTCTCACCGATTCAAGTAGCCCCTGTTTTCCAAACTCGGCACTTGTTAAGTAAGTGTGCGATTTTTATTGTTTGTTGTGAAAATCGTCATTATTTTGCACAGTGTTAAGACTAACTGTACTTTAAACCGGCTTCATAACCGGATACACTAAATTCAACTAATTGTTGTTTTATCGAGATTCAAACGCGCTTGTCTGCTTGCTGCTTTTTGAGGTAAATGACCAGCTTTCTTACTCGGTTCAACACGAAGGAAAGTTACTCAATCCGAAGGGGGGGGGGGGGGGGACTGGGGGGGGAAGAAAAACAACATAGCGGGACTCCCCCCTTT